>BPTQ01000008.1:118543786-118556529 GCA_019973895.1 Chrysanthemum seticuspe
CACAATAGGATGCGCATTGACAAAATTCACGAAACCTAGTAGTTCAAAGTGAGAAAACACAATAAAGCCACAATAACTTCGATAAAGTTGTGTGTTTTTGACCAAATCTTTGTGTAAACCTATCTTAGTTTCAATGCTCATTAGAATGCGCATTGTTTTGGGATTTTAATGCGCATTCTGAAAGGAACCAAACTAGAAGTTAAAAGACCAAATAAGGCACAAAAGAATGAACCTATTCAGACTTTTATGCAGCTGAAACCTATAGAAAACGTGACACTTCACATTTTCTAGTGAACCCTATTTTGGGATTAGAATGCGAATTCGTATTTCGAATGCGCATCTTTTAGAATGCGAATTCTAAGTAGAATGCGCATCTGGATCAGGATGCGTATTCCATTAGGATGCGGATTGAAAGATGCGGATTGAATGACAAATGCGTATTGAAATCAGAAAAGAGGACGAATGCGCATTCGATTTAGGATGCGCATTGATAAGAAATAATGCGCATTGAAAACCACAAAAATGCGTATTCACGATGAACCAAGAACAGAAAGGATGCGGATTCCTATGAAGTAGTTGTTTCCAAGTAAGCTGATGTTTCTAGGTAGAAATGGTGTGTTCAAATAGTAGTACAGAGTTGGTGGTATGAGATTGATAAAGGGAGTGTGAATATTAGTGGAGTTAATTGTTGTTGTTGTTGATGATTATAAGTGTGAGGGAAATAGTTAGAGTATGGTGGTTGAGACATGATGATAAACTTGTGTGGTAAAGATGGATCTTTGTAGTCGAATGAACCTTTGTTGATGAAGTATCCTTAGGCGTAGGAAAGACAAGAACCAAGTAGCACTTATGCGTAAAAACACCAAAAGTTACGCGTAATAAAGAATAGTTACGCGTAGGATTTAGCTTACGCGTAAGCAGGAGAAAAGACTAAAGTTATGCGTAAACAGTAAGTTAGGCGTAGAAAGTTAGGCGTAGGATTACCTTATGCGTAGGACTAGGTCTACGCGTAAGATGAATCTTAAGCGTAAGATTTTCTACGCGTAAGCTTTATGCTTAAGCGTAAGATTAGGGTTTTATCCCAAGTGATCTTTTACACTTCACAGTGCAAAAGATATCCAAAGTCGACGTATTTTCAGACTTATCCAAGTAAGAAAACACGGAATAAACCAGAAAATTGAAGATCAAACCAAGGAAAGTCTTACGCGTAATTTTAGGGTTTTGTTACGCGTAAGATTACTCGTAACTTTGATTCTATCCAAATGTGTTTCTAAACCAGTTTTTGTGTGTTGAAATAGCTTCAATAACACCGAAATAACACAAAAGAGTGAAACTTGATGATCCAAAGCACTTAAAACAGTTACGCGTAGGATAACACTTGCGTACAAAAACAAGCTTAAAAACAAGGAAAAACACGTAAAGTTCCAAACTTTTTGCCAAAAACCAATAGTTTAACACCTAATAACGTTGAAAGTACAAGAATCTTGGATTCAAAAGTGTAAAAAATTAGTTTTTAAGCGAACCAAAGATTGTGTTATCTTTACGCGTAAGATCCAAAACCAAAACTTCAAAAACAAACGTGTACACCCAACTATTTGGCGATTGATACCACTGTTAGGTCACTAGTTTTACAAAACAAGCTTATAGAGAAAGAGATGAAGGCGGATGAACAAGCTAAGCACACACACACACTCACGTATAATATGAAACGGTTATGCAAAGAGAATGAGTGAGAGAAAAACTTGAACAACCAACCCTCAAATGAGGGTTTACAATAGTTTATATAGGCAAGGAGCTAGGGCAACACTCCCTCTCCTTCCCTATTCCTTATTGGGCTTGGGCCTCAGCTTATGGGCCTTCTACATAAGCTGGACCTTAAACAAACATAAAGGCCATAATAAAGCTACCTATTACATATGAAATATAAATACTTGAAATACTGTTTAGGAGTGATTCCAACACGTTCAAAATCTTTTGATCCTAAAATTGAGCAACTAGATGATCAAAAACGCGTTTTTGAAATGTCAAATCTCAAAATATGAACAAGAACTTGCAAAGGTTAAAAAGGAATATGGTGTCATATTTGATTTACTCAAACAAACTCGTGATGAAGCATCAAACGAGCTTGATCATTATCTTGCACACACTAAAGAAGTCACAAATGTTTATGGAAACCTTCGTTATGAAAATCAACTAAAGCTTAGCTTAGCATGAACAAGTTCAGCTTAGCAACATTAAAAAACTTGCACCTGTAACACTTAGAAAAAGTGAAATCGAATGCCTAGTGACAAACCACAAGATACTAATGTGATTCCCTCTACTGAAACAGGAATAGTTGCCTCTTTTCCCAATGCCCGCACTTCACAGCCTAGGAGCAATACAAGGAAGAATAGGAAGTTGCGACGTAAGAAAAGATCAATAAAGAATGCTGAAGTAGAAGAACACCCTAGGAATTTGAATAAAACTCAAGTTGCACCCACTTTAGACATTGCGTTAGATAAATGTAATAGAAAAAGCGATGTAACGAATTCTGAACCGTTAAGTACTTTTGATGTTAAGTTTGAAGCTTCTTGTGTTATATGTCATCAAAGTATGCTTTCTGATTGTCATGACAAATGTGTTGCTAAAACTATCTTGTCTCGTTTACGGAATCCTAAGAAACGAAATACCTCTAGGCCCACTAAAGCTTCTAAGTCTGTGCTTGGTAAACCACCCTCTTTAGATTCTAAGAAAAGCATTGATGTCCCCATAGCTCCATTATCACCTCCAAGGATCGTAGTACCACCTAGTGTATTCACTAAGACTAAAGCAAAGACTAGTTGAAGATGGCAAAAATGGTTACATAATACACTTGGCTTTACATGGATACCTAAAATCATGGACATGTGTGTTTCATCTATATCTGCATCGGAACCCTCTAACTCTTTGGGTTCCACATCTACCTCTATTCCATCTGTGTCGTCTGTGTTGAATGCAGGTGATACAGATAATCCTCTGGGTTTTTGATAGCGGATGTTCCCGATACATGACAGGCAATCTCAAACTGTTATCAAACTTTATTGCAAAGTTCATTGGCAATGTCATATTCGGGAATGATCACTTCGCAGCTATCATGGGCTACGGAGATTACATCAATGGCAACATCGAAATTAGCAGAGTTTATTATGTGGAAGGTCTCGGTCACAATCTCTTCTCAGTCGGTCATTTTTGTGATGGAGATTTGGAAGTTGCTTTTAGGGAGAAAACTTGTTTAATTCGTGATCTACAAGGAAACGATCTTATGTCTGGTCAACGCACATCAAGTCTTTACACAATCTCAATGCAAGACATGATTGCTTCATCTCCCATCTGTATACTCTCTAAGGCTACATCTACAAAATCCTGGCTATGGCACCGTCGTCTCTCACATCTAAACTTTCAAACCATAACCAACCTTGCTCGATACAAACTAGTTGAAGGTCTCCCAAGATTTCGGTATTCTAAAGATCACCTATGCTCAGCCTGTGAACAAGGGAAAAACACTCGTGCTCATTTTCCTTCAAAGGTGGAACACAGCTCACAGCATGTGCTTCATCTTCTTCACATGGATTTGTGTGGCCCGATGCGTGTGCAGACGATTAATGTAAAACGCTACATCTTGGTAATTGTAGATGACTACTCAAGATGGACTTGGGTTTATTTTCTTCGAAGTAAAGATCAAGCTCCAAAGATGATCATCACCTTCCTCACAAAAATTCAAGTTCAGCTCCGGAACACAGTCAGACAAATCAGAACATACAAAGGAACTGAATTTGTGAATCAAAATCTTCGTGTATTTTATGAGAAAGTGGGAATTGAGCATCAAACATCTATTGCACGTACACCAGAACAAAACGGAGTTGTTGAAAGATGAAACCGCACGTTAGTGGAAGCTGCAAGAGCGATGTTAATCAATGCTAAACTTCCAGATTACTTATGGGCTGAAGCTGTATCAACTGCATGCTACACTCAGAATCCCTCAATGATTACCAAGCGCCACAACAAAACACCTTATGAGCTTATCCACAACCATAAACCGAATCTCAAACACTTTCATGTATTTGGATCCCTTTGTTATCCGAATAATGATCGTGATGACTTTAGTAAGCTCAAAGCCAAAGCTAACATTGGAGTCTTTATAGGATATTGTGAAAATTCTAAGGGTTTCCGGATCTGGAATCGTCGTACAAAGCAGGTTATGGAAACGATTCATGCAAATTTCGATGAGCTTACTGAAATGGCTTCTGAGCATAATCGCTTGGAACCCAGTCACAACCGTTTAAACTTCCCCCAAACCCCATCATCAGCTGAACCAAGCCCCCAGCTTACTCGTCAACAAATGGAAAAGCTATTTGCTCCGTTGTTTAGTGATGATATTGATGATCGTGCTCCAGGTGTATCCAATGTTTCCGCTGCTCAACCTGATCATATTCCAATACCTGATACACCTGCTACAACAACTACTGTTGAAGAAGCACCACCAGTTGTCTCTACAACAACAGTTGAACAAACTACATCCAATGACGTTGAACCAGCTGACGATGTTCTGAACAATGAAGTACCCCCACCTGCAGATTTTGATCCAAATGCGTTCTTCAACCCGTTTGCTAATGACTCTGCTGCACAAGATGTTGCGGAATCATCTACAAGCCATTTGAATCCTCCCAATCTGCATAATGTATATTAACATCAACCTTCCATACATCGTTGGACGAAAGACCATCCTCTTGAGAACATTATTGGTAACCCGAATCAACCAGTCGTAATAAGACAACGGAACATTGCATTTATGCACTCACTGTCTGCCAATCTGAACCTAAAAACATTAAAGATGGAATGACCAAAGATAACTGGATTGAATCCATGCAAGAAGAACTCAATCAGTTTAAACGTCTTGAAGTATGGGAATTGGTTGAAAGACCAACAGGGGTCTTCGTCATTGGTCTAAAATGGATTTGAAAAAACAAATTGAATGCTGAAGGAACCGTAATCAGAAACAAGTCACGTCTGGTGGCTAAGGGTTATAGACAGGAAGAGGGTATTGACTTTGAAGAATCATTCGCTCCGGTTGCTCGTCTTGAGGCTGTTTGGATATTTCTGGCATTCGCGGCTCACATGAACATCACGGTCTTTCAAATGGATGTCAAAACTGCCTTTCTGAATGGGAAACTGAAAGAAATGGTCTATGTCAGCCAACCAGAAGGATTCGTTGATCCAGAGTTCCCAAACCACGTTTACAAACTGAACAAGGCTCTCTACGGTCTCAAACAATCCCCTCGGGCGTGGTATGATAAGTTATCCTCCTTTCTTATCGCCAATAATTTCTCTAAAGGCTCGGTCGACCCAACACTTTTCATACAATATCACGGGGAACACATTTTAAGCGTTCAAATTTATGTGGATGACATCATTTTTGGGTCAACACATCTAAAATACTCAAACGCTTTTTCAAAACTTATGACAAAACATTTTGAAATGTCCATGATGGGTTAACTTATATTATTTCTTGGATTGCAAGTTCATCAATCACCCCGTGGTATTTTCTTAAGTCAGTCCAAATATGCCCTTGAACTTTTAAACAAATTTGGAATGCAAAACTGTGACACCTATGCCATACCAATGGCACATACCAAGAAGCTAGACGCTGATTTACATGGGAAATTGGTGGACCCTACCAAATACCGAAGTATCATTGGGTCTCTCATGTATCTAACAGCTAGCAGGCATGATATTGTTTTTGTCGCATATCTTTGCTCCCGTTATCAGTCGAGACCAATCGAATCCCACCTCTCCGAGGCTAAAAGAATCCTCCGATACATCAAGGGAACCATTAACTTGGGGATCTGGTATCTGAAGGATTCTGGTTTTAAACTAATAGCCCTTTTAGATGCTGATCACGCAGGATGCTTAGATTCACGAAAAAGTACTTCAGGAGCATTACAATTTCTTGGAGATAAACTGGTGTCATGGCAATAGAAGAAGCAGGATTGTACATCACTGTCCTCAACCGAAGCAGAATATGTAGCCATGTCGTCGTGTTGTGCTCAAGTCATTTGGATGAGAACACAACTCAAAGACTATGGTTACGTATTTGACAGAATCCCGATGTACTGTGACAATCGGAGTGCTATTGCGATCTCGTGCAACTCTGTTCAACATTCGAAATCAAAGCAAATCGATCTTCGATATCATTTCATCAAGGAGCACGTGGAAAAGGGTACTGTTGAATTATACTTTGTGGGTACCGAATACCAACTGGCAGATCTCCTCACCAAAGCCTTAGCTCCTGCTAGGTTTAATGAGTTGGTCCACCGGATTGGTATGCGGTTGATAAGGTTTTAAAAGGTACCATTTTGAGGGGTCGTTTAAGTCCTTATTTGATCACTTTTGTATCCGTTATTGCTTAATATCGTTCCTTTTCACTTTTTAGGTCTCGTGAAGGCAAAATGCTGGAATGGCACTTATTTGGACGAAAAGGCGCGAATATATGAAGAAAATGGCCAAAGTCAAAATCGAGACACTCACAGTTGCTGAAACTAGAAGGCGACGGCGTCAGGTGCTAATGGCGACGCTGTCCCAAGATTGTTGTGACGATCCAGAACCCAAAACTCGTATTTTTAAGCGACGACGTCCAGTTGTAAAAGAGTAGGTCGTCGCTACTCAGACGGCCTAGATGCAATCCAGACGACGTCAGAAGCTGAAGAGGACGGCGTCACGGACATAAGGTGACGCCGTCGCAAGGTTAACGTGGCCAAGATGAAACCCTAATGACGGCGACACGACGGCGTCACTAAACATAAGGTGACGCCGTCGCAATTGTAATCTTATATATAGAATCCGAATTTTTCAGTCTTTGTGTGGAGAGTCTTTGGAGTAAAAACCTAAAACCTAACCTAAGGTGTCTTGTACAGTATTTTAGGGTTTTAAACCCTATCTTACATCAAGATAAGTCTTTACTTCATTAATTCAATTATGTCTTTGATTATTTGTGTGTATGCTTGCATGTTCTCCATGTCCGGCTAATTTATTTGTGTGTTTGCTTAGAAAGTATGAAACTTAATTATTGAATATTGATTGGTTGTTTCTTATCTTAGTTGATTAATGATCTAGTAATGCGATAGGTCATTCGTTGTGTACTTAATGCTTGATTCATCTTTGTGAACCTTAGAATATAATTACCTGAGTAGTTGTAGGCTAAACCATCCAAAGAGCGCCTTAGAGTAGGAGTTTATCATCCCTAGTGGGTTTGTAGACGAGACCCTTTGGTAAGTTCAAAGAGTTAGGGAGAAACGCATACCCTACAACTTTAGACACACAACGCAACTAGGAATAAGACGTGACACTCAACCATCAATAGGAGATAATTAAGGAGTAATACAACCTAAGTAAACACATCTTTTAACTATCATACGAGCACACATTAATTAGACATAGACTCCCATAACCTTAGTTTAGATAATTAGATAATAGTAGAGTAATCGGTAGAAATACCAACCCCCCAAATCCAATACCCGAGATTCGTACCTTTCCATTTCATAAAACATAAAAAGATAAAAAATAATCTTCCTCAACCTTAACCTTAGCGTAGTAACTCCTTACTAGCATTCCTATTCCCCTAGAGAACGATATCAATACCCGTGGCTTACCCTAATTACTACACTACAACGATTAGGTTCACTGCCTAGGGTGTTATAAAACTTGCTCGAAGAAAAGGAAGTTTCCTTGACCCCGAACGACGCGTGTAGCGTTATCAAGTTTTTGGCGCCGCTGCCGGGGACTAGAATAGCTAGTTAGTAGTCCACCTCGTTTAGGTTCTTTGCTTGATTCCTATCAAGTAAACTTTTTTCTCATTTTTAGCTTTCTCTTAGTCTATCCCCCTTCTTCGTGACCTTTTGTTCGTAATCTTATCACTTTTCATCATGGAAGGTGATAACCCACTACCATTCATCAACATACCACCAAATGACCCGCCAAGAGCCCGTACTCTTGGTGAATACTCGAGACCAAGCCACCTAGGCTATAGAAACACCATTGAGCTTCCCGACCAAGCCCAAACTACGGCCTTGCGATCCGACACCATCCAGTTGGTGCAAAACGGATGTGCATTCCATGGACTTCGTTCCGAAGATCCAAATCAGCATCTGAGGGATTTCCTCAAAATTGTCGATTCCATCGATCTTGATGCTACTACTCGGGAGACCACGCGCCTGCGTCTCTTCCAATTCTCTCTATGGGACCAAGCTAGTAATTAGCTTGAGCGACTTCCCGCCGGCTCCATCTCAAGTTGGGATGATCTTACCTCTCGCTTCCTTGCTCAATTTTTCCCACCGGGGAGAACCACTAAGCTTAGGAATGACATCTTGATGTTCCAACAACGTCAAGGTGAATCTCTCTACGAAGCATGGACCCGATTCAAGGAGTTACTTCATAAAGTCCCTCATCACGGCATTGATCTTTGGCTCCAAGTCCAAATCTTTTATGATCATGTCAACTTCCCCACTAAGCGATCCATTGACCAAGCGGCCGGTGGAAAACTTAGTGATCTCACCGCAGAAGAATCATGGGAAATAATAGAGGACCTCGCCCTCTATGACAAAGAAAGTTGGGATGACCCCCGTGAGCTGCCCAAAACCGTTAAGGCAATCTCCTTGCCTCCTCCCGACCGTAGGATGATCGAACTTGAAGATCAAGTTAGATTCCTCATGAGTTCATACAAAAATCCTAAGTCCTCACGACAAGTGAATCAAATCACTCTACCTTGTGAGTTATGCAGTGGTCCCCATGACACTCGTGATTGCACAAGGCTCTCCGAACAAGCTTTTGCGGACTACGGCTCCATACGTACCGACGGAGCAGGAGAGAAGTGGTACACTTTCAAACCCGAACAAAACAACTTAGGAAACTCATACAACCCCTCATGGAGAAATCACCCTAACCTTAAGTGGAACCAAAACTCAAGCACGCCCCAAAGCTCATCTAGTTCGCCTACTAGGTTCAATTCTTCTAATACCGGGAACCCCACTAATCTTGAGGCAATTGCATCTAGATTTTTGTCATCCCAAGAAACTCGATTGAATAAGCTTGAAACCGATTTTAAGCAAAAACAAAGCGAGATGACAACCAAGCTTGATGCCCTCTTAAAAGCCTTCAATGAGCGGGAAGTTGGAGCACTCCCAAGTGATACCATAAAGAACCCAAAAGTGAATTCGATTGCATCGACTTCATGTTCTAGTTCACCATGGGAGAGTGCACATCCATGCCCCTCCCACCCAACGGTTCACTCGGTAAATGCTATCAAAAAGGGTTCCAAGCCATCCAAGAGATACCAAGGCCCGGCACCTTTGGTAAAGCCTACTCTTGAGAAACCCGTCAGCCAAGAATCCAAACCTAGTTTAGAGGAGGAATACAAGGAACTCCATCAAGAAAAACCGATTCTTGAAGTCTTAGCTCATGCACCTTATTATAATGCTTTAAAAGAAAAATATGAGTTAGAACTTAGGCTTGGAAAACATGGGTCCGCCTTTGTGCGAAACAACTTACCTAAGAAGCTAGACGATCCCGGGCTATTTACTCTTCCGTGTAGACTTGGAACTTCCAAACCACTCGATGCTCTAGCCGATTTAGGATCATGCATCAATCTTGTTCCGTTGTCCCTCCATAGAAGCCTTAACGTAGGTAAAATTGAACCAACGGAAACCATCTTAGGTCTAGTGGACGGTAGTATAGCACGTCCGGTAGGAATAATAAAGGACATGGTAGTACATGTAGGAGAGTTGACTCTTTTGGCCGACTTTCATGTGCTAGACATGAATAAGGACCCGACATGCCCATTACTAGTTGGAAGAGGATTTTTAGCTACCGCTAGTGCCATCATCGATTGTAAAATGTCCAAAATAGTGGTAGGGGAGGGGAGTGCTAGATCCGTTTACGATGTTAAGAAGCATACGTACTACAAGGATGAGGAAGTCCCACAAGAGATAGGGTTGGATAGAGAGCCTTCTAGATATGGACCTTGGATTGATAAGAACATCATAGGCCCCCAAAGACCTTTTTACCTAGATAAAGCCTTTGCTAGTGCAGCAACTTTCCAAGAAAAAGAAATGGCTAGGGACATAGAAGTGAACCCGTTCGAGGACGCCTTAGTATTTAGGAAGATGACCGAGTTCCTAGGAAGCTTGCCCGTTAACCTTGTCATGAATAAGTGGATAGTTGAGAAATCTGAACACAAGTGGGATTGGAATAGACCACCTAGTGATGGTAATGGAAGGTGGCACATTAGGATACAAATCTATGATCCCGATGGTGAGATGTTTGAAAAGGCATATTTAACCGAACGTACTACTAGGAACTTGAATGATAAGTTTGATCCTTACGACATTGTTGAGGATAGACTTACGTATATCGGTACGTAGGAGCACGACTACGAGTCTAGCTACAAGACTCTTAAATAAAGAAAAGCGCTTCGTGGGAGGCAACCCATGCTTAATTGTTTGCTTGTTAGTGTCATATATCTTTTATTAATTGTTTATCCTCATGTTTAAATTTGTAAAAATGCTTTATTTTGTTTCTAACCTCGTTTTAATTGCATATAAAGGTATTTTACCTAAGGGATAAGTGTAGGGAGGATTACACACGTTTTCAAAAGAAACGTAAACATGAGAATAACAATTAACTAAAAGATATATATGTTTGTTTGTTCGAGTCAAATGCTTGTATCGAGTCATAATCGATGTTTTTGCAGAAATTTTTCCAGATTCTAAAGATGTAAATTTTCCAGAATTTTTTTCAGAAAATCGCAGACCAGTTTTTGTCAGGATAACTGATTGCGCTAAACCGTCAAGTCTAATCACACAAGCTAACCACTTGTGAATGGCTAACTGTAACAGACTTAAAACAGCTTAAACACAAATTCAATTAAGATCAGAGGAATATAGGGAATTCCTGGGTCGTTAAGTCCCACGGAGGATGAATTGGTGTAATAAACACTTGATCAGATGGTAGAATGATCACTAAGGATAGTGATCAGTAAGGATATTGATGGAAAATTATCTAAAGAAAAGATTTACAAATTACAGCGACTTAAATGCAAATTAAGAAAATTAAAAAGTTAAAATCTATTAAATAAACGCTATCACTATTTTTACAGATCGATGAACGTTTATTTTATAAAACAAAATAACTTAAATAAACTATTTTAATTAAAACGTAAACCTAAATAAACTTAAAACGTAACCTAAAATGAAAACGAGCGTTACGTGTAAAAATAACGCTGGAGCGCAAGCAAAAACGTAAAATTTATGAAATAAAAGTCCTACAAGTGTAAAACTAATTTTATTATGTACTATATGATAAAAGAAAATTTTACAAAAAAGAATTATATTTTTCTGATTATTATTTTATTTATTATGAATTAAATACTATTAAACACTAATTAATTGATTAAAAATAGTAAAACTTACTGGAAAAATCTGAAACTTTTTGTAAAAATACTTTATACTAATATAAAGACAAGAAAATTGCAAAAGTTGAAAAAGGTATTATAAATAAGCTACAAATAAGCAAAAAGCTACGTATAAGCTTATTAAGACAAAACGGGTTAAATACTAAGTTGTGTGAGACTTAAACGAGAAAGACCCAAGGGCGCATTGGCTTACAGATACACCACTATCACCCTTAGAAGGGAGAGGTCTCAGGTTCGACCCCTGCCTCTCCCTTTTTGTAAAACATTTTATTTTTGGATTTTCTTTTTACAGAATTATTAAGTACACTAAGATAAGCATTTTATAAAACTACAACTTTTTACAAAAGCTACTAATAAGCACTGTTTTAGCTTATTTTTGTTAACAGTTATGAAAGAAAGAAAAAATAAGCACAAGTTAAGTAAAATTGCTAATAAGCTATTAATGAGCACAAGCAAAACTGGAAATAAGCTAGACAATTAATCATAAGCTAATATTACCCCTGAATAAGCAAATTCACTTATAAATAAGCAATGAACAACCCAAATAAGCAAAAATCTTCACTGTTTGCACAGGACATTTCTTTGAGTTACTAGGCAGTTTAAGCTTATATTTTAAGCACTTAGATAAGCTAGATAACAAAAACAAAAACTGGAATAAGCAAGATTACCTGCTCAGCTTTTCAAAAAGCTAAAGTACTCATGGTTTGGTTCACTAGATAGCTTTTGGTGAGCTTTTGAAAAATTGGAAAAACCACTGAGTAAAATCTTAGTGTACTGAGTCAAAATGGGACAAACAAAAAGCTGAGTGCAGCCCTACCTAATAAGCTAGATAATGAAAATCTAAACTTGGGTCATCAAGATGGCTTGGTTGGCTTCCTGAAAAACTAAGTAACATAAGCTGAGACCTACTGATAAGCTTTGTACAAGCTTGTGAAAATGGTATCAAAACTGTGCACAGGGCACAGTTTTGACTTTTTGAACAAAATGCAAGTTTGACCTATATGAACTTTGGTATGATTCTATGGATTGATTAAGTAGTATTAAGCTAAAATGAAATAATATTAAGCTAGGTTACCAAGATTCAAGCTACTGTTATGAATTTTACTTCCTAAAGTCTAACAGTTATGAACTTAATAAAGATTTAAGATCATTTTGACTTTTACACCTAAGAGGACTGGATTTTATTGTTGAACTGAGTTCTTTAGATCAAGAGTGACATGGAACAACAACAAACTACAACACAACTGGCCAAATCTAAAAGTAA
>BPTQ01000008.1:118557277-118799450 GCA_019973895.1 Chrysanthemum seticuspe
TCGAGTATGATTGTGAAGTGTGCCTTTGATTTTACTTTTGGCGCCAAAAGAGTCTTTGACAGGTTTTCAGCATTTAATGCTTCTTGTTGGATGTGGAGGTGGAGGGGGACAAGGTGTGAAGTGTTAGTATGAGCTGGGGGGATAAGGTGGACAGGTGGTGGTGAAACCAGGTGGTAATGGAGGAGCAGGTGTGGGTGAGAGGGATGAACAGGGGATGGCGGGTTTCGGTTGGTCAAACCAGTTTGACTGGTATTAATAATAGGGCGGGCTGGTTTTGATTTTTTTTTGGGCTTGGGTTGGTGGACTTGGATAACATATAGGTCCGTTTGGTTTTGTAAGTGATAAAAGCCCAAGGACCAAATGTGTCAAAGCTGAAACTTGAGGGACCTTAATTGCCAACTTTCCAAACTTCCTTCAAGGGACCAAACCTGCCATTACATAATAATACAAGGACCAAAGTTGGATTTTTGCATTTAATAAACTTTAAAGGACCTTTTTTTGTAATTTTTGAATTTTGAGGGGTTAAACTTGTAATTTTCCAAAAGTTTATCATAAGGACCAATATTGCCATTTATAAATAGTATAAGGTTTATTTTGATTATTTTCTTATTTTTTAAAACCTTAGGGACTAATTTTGACACTTTTGCAAAGTTGAGGGACCAAAGTTGTAAATTTGTGATTTTTTAACTTCAAAGGATTATTTTGAACAACTTGTGAATCCCAAGGACCTTTAATGACATTTTACAAGTTTTTGAATTACCAGGGACTGTTTTTGACAACTTTTGTAACTTGGGGGACTAAAACTGCCAATTATGCAAACTTGATACGTTTTTCATCAGATTTTGATGTTTTTGCATTTAAAACATATAAAACACTTGTTTGTGATATTTTAATCATTTTGATATGTTTCTGAGTGTTTTCAGATGTTTTTGGCACTCTATCAGTATAAAAATGATGAGTATTTAGACACTCATCAATAACCTGACGGCGTCAGGATTGCAACCTGACGGCGTCAGGAAGGAGTAAAAACATCAGATTACTTTTTTTCTCGTTTTCTGAGCTAGTTATAAATTTTTGGAATTTTCCAGGTCTTAATTTTCTTAGAAATTCTGTAAACATCCACTCCACAAGCATTATATCCTAGTTTAAATCGAGTCTTATATATATTATTACCACCGATTTTACGCGAAGGTTTCGTTTGTTTTCTTCAAATGTGCAGGTTTAGTTTGTCAAGAAGAAATTACATAAGATTGGAGGAGCTTTTCACGCAATAATTCTTCTTGAAAAAGAGTTTAACCACCACTTTACACGGATCCTACCGAGCTAAATCAGGGGAGTATTAGTTTCTTTCGTTTTAATTACCTTCTTTTATCATAACTTTGATACTTTCGGGGAACATTGGGGACAATGTTCAGTTTAAGTGTAGGGAGGGAAAATAAAACGGGAACTTTGAAACTATGCTTATCCTTGACTATTTGCTTTGTCCAATTGTGATTGTGTAATAAACCATGAGAAAATGTCGGTTAGGGTAATTTTGGCACCAAATTTAAAATTTTTTATGACATATAGGAGTGGGCCATTAGTCTTAACAAAAGCGTCTCATGGATAGGAAGTTGCATGACTAGCACAAAACCCTTTACCACCCAAATTCCACCAAAATGTGAGGATCGCCCTTAGATTAGTAGGAATTAAAGCATTCATCTTTAATGCTTAGAGTGTGAACCGGTAGTATATTAGATTCTAGAACTTGTTTTGTGATGCATTCCGAGATCGCAAGTGAGGCTACACTTGTGTAGTTAGGAATAACTAAATGATAAGAGGCATTAGGATAACCCTTGTTTGATACCTGTAATATAATTACTTCTTCCATATCGGTTGAGTAATTCACCCACACCCTTTGCGTTGTACTCATCTTTAGTACACGATACCCCTAGTTAACTCCTCAGAGCCTATCCTTTTCGCGGTTCTCGTGATGTTTCGGTTTTTCCGGAATATCAATGAAGAGCATTGTTTACACCCCACCCCCAAATATACACCCAAATCGCCTTAGCCTACCCCTTATGCACTCACTTTTAGTGCAAATTATTGTTATCACCCTAAACCCTTAGTTCAATTATCTAGTTGCTTGCATAAGTTGCTAAGTAGAGTCATATCCTTTGTATACAGTTTTGGGACGATTGGGATTCATGGGAAAAGTTAAAGTTTATGAAATGACGGGAAGGGAACGTAATTCAAATTCCCTTTGTTTGCATAATAATGTACCCCAAGTGTTTTGATCTTTTCAAATCGGGTCAAATTAGTGTTAGAGTAATAAAAACTCAAGTGTAGGGATATGCCTGTAAATCCCTATCATTTTGATGTTATCGTAGAGGATGGTAGAGTAAAAGTGTATGAAAAAAAAAAAATCGAAAAAAAAATAGAAAAAGAGAAAAAGAAAAAAATAGAGTGAAAAAAAAAAAAAAAAAAAAAAAAAAAAAAAAAAAAAAAAACATATGGGCTACCATCTTACATCTATCTTTAAATTTATGTTTATTTATTTCAGTTATCTAGAGTTTAGAGTGTCGAGTCTTGGCTTAGCAACGCCATTCTTCATATGCATTTAACATAGAGATTTTTGACTTGCCACCACTAAATAGCCTATCCCACCAAACCCTTATTTCCCTACCGTAAGCCTAACATTACAACCCTTTAAAGACCTCTTTGATAGTCTTTCCTAGGTGCTTACGCCAAAGCGATGGAGGTTTGATCTATTCTCAAGCCTATGGTAATCTATGTACTAGGACCGGTTAATGAGTGTTTATCTTCCATTTCCTATTTGTTATATTTCATATATACACCCGAGAGAGATGTGAGTATCCAAACACCCCATGTGAGGAGCTAGTATGTAATTTCCGTGCTTGTTATGACTTTTGCAGGGCTTATATGTGTTGTGGACCGTTTTGAATTAATGCTTCATGACCCCTAACTTATAAATTAATTGGCTAAAAGCACATTTGCTTGAGGACAAGCAAATAACAAGTGTAGGGATATTTGATAAGGTTTTAAAAGGTACCATTTTGAGGGGTCGTTTAAGTCCTTATTTGATCACTTTTGTATCCGTTATTGCTTAATATCGTTCCTTTTCACTTTTTAGGTCTCGTGAAGGCAAAATGCTGGAATGGCACTTATTTGGACGAAAAGGCGCGAATATATGAAGAAAATGGCCAAAATCAAAATCGAGACACTCAAAGTTGCTGAAACTAGAAGGCGACGGCGTCAGGTGCTAATGGCGACGCCGTCCCAAGATTGTTGTGACGATCCAGAACCTAAAACTCGTATTTTCAAGCGACGACGTCCAGTTGTAAAAGAGTAGGCCGTCGCTACTCAGACGGCCTAGATGCAATCCAGACGACGTCAGAAGCTGAAGAGGACGGCGTCACGGACATAAGGTGACGTCGTCGCAAGGTTAACGTGTCCAAGACGAAACCCTAATGACGGCGACACGAAGGCGTCACTAAACATAAGGTGACGCCGTCGCAATTGTAATCTTATATATAGAATCCGAATTTTTCAGTCTTTGTGTGGAGAGTCTTTGGAGTAAAAACCTAAAACCGAACCTAAGGTGTCTTGTACAGTATTTTAGGGTTTTAAACCCTATCTTACATCAAGATAAGTCTTTACTTCATTAATTCAATTATGTCTTTGATTATTTGTGTGTATGCTTGCATGTTCTCCATGTCCGGCTAATTTATTTGTGTGTTTGCTTAGAAAGTATGAAACTTAATTATTGAATATTGATTGGTTGTTTCTTATCTTAGTTGATTAATGATCTAGTAATGCGATAGGTCATTCGTTGTATACTTAATGCTTGATTCATCTTTGTGAACCTTAGAATATAATTACCTGAGTAGTTGTAGGCTAAACCATCCAAAGAGCGCCTTAGAGTAGGAGTTTATCATCCCTAGTGGGTTTGTAGACGAGACCCTTTGGTAAGTTCAAAGAGTTAGGGAGAAACGCATACCCTACAACTTTAGACACACAACGCAACTAGGAATAAGACGTGACACTCAACCATCAATAGGAGATAATTAAGGAGTAATACAACCTAAGTAAACACATCTTTTAACTATCATACGAGCACACATTAATTAGACATAGACTCCCACAACCTTAGTTTAGATAATTAGATAATAGTAGAGTAATCGGTAGAAATACCAACCCCCCAAATCCAATACCCGAGATTCGTACCTTTCCATTTCATAAAACATAAAAAGATAAAAAATAATCTTCCTCAACCTTAACCTTAGCGTAGTAACTCCTTACTAGCATTCCTATTCCCTTAGAGAATGATATCAATACCCGTGGCTTACCCTAATTACTACACTACAACGATTAGGTTCACTGCCTAGGGTGTTATAAAACTTGCTCGAAGAAAAGGAAGTTTCCTTGACCCCGAACGACGCGTGTAGCGTTATCAGCGGTGTTTGACTCCAGAGGAACTGGATGAACTTTTAAAACATTCTTAAAACTAGTCAAACACCAAAACCTCTTTTGTAAATATTTTTCAAAAACAAAATACAAAATTATAAAATCTGATAAAACAACAAAAACATTCTTCTTTCTATATGTCTTTCAACATGGCAAGTACAAATCTTCCGTCAACATTTTTATCTTTCAAAATTCAGTATTTTTTTGGTCAAGTGTTGAGGGGGAGAATGCAAATATTTTTCGGTTTCATAAAACCTTGTACTTGCATGTTACCTCATCCCGGTTGTGTCTTTAATTATGGTGATCACATTTCTAGTTTACTGACACTCCTCGGACTAAAATTTATAAAATTTCATTATTTCTTAAGTCAAGGGGGAGTGTCGTCATGTTTCTTTCCAAATATCTCTCGTTTGGTAACCAAAATGGAAGTTATGGGCGTTGGATGTAAATGTTTAAGGTGGAAGGACTAAATGTGTCAAAAGTTCAAAGTATATTTTAACAAAATACTCCACCTAACTTTCATAAACACATTTACTCATCACATTTATTACCCAAATAACCAAAACCTACGCCTAAGATTCAACCTTCAAAACCGGACTTTTGATCATCAATTTGTAAGTGTAAAAACGTTCTTTATAATTATCTTAGCATAGGTTTTGAATCGTTTTGAAAACCAACGGCTAGATTTTAATCTAGAAGTGATTTTGTGTTCTACGCATAAGCGTATGAACACATAATCAAGTTTGAGTGTTTTTGGTTAAAATGGTAGTGTCAAAACGTTTATCTAATCACATTGATACCATTTCTATCATCAATACTCACCCAGAAACTCAAATCGAATGATTTTGAAAGTTAGGGTTTTATGCGTAAATTGGGTATTTTCAAGAGTGAGTGTTTTTGGTTAATTAGATGGTTAAGAGATGTTGTCTATATGTTGAATTGATCATATCCACACTCACATATTACCCAGAAACATCAACAGTGAAAGAATTAAAAGATAGGGTTTAAGTTTATACGTTTTGGGTATTTTTGATTCATAGCATCTTTGATGTTAAAACTTGTATAGAACATCTCATTAGGCCTCTAAGATATCCCAGAAACATTTTGGTGTAAATCCTGTGGTTAGAATTCTTACTCGTAGGAATTGAACTTTAGGGTTTAATGTTTACGCGTAAATGATATTCTACGCATAACTGCTTAAATGAGTATTCATGTTTAGAACTGAAAAGGATTGAATATATGTGTTAATATTGGTGATATGATGAATTTATTTCAGGTTATTACGCGTGAAATTCAGAATCAAGGTTACTAGAACTTCTAAGCATAAGGATCACCTTACGCGTAGCAAGTTATGCGTAAGAGAAATCTTACGCGTAACCTTTACACGTAAGGTTCTACAATGGGGACTACGCGTATCCTGTGAAGGATATGCGTAAACAGTCACCTCTACGCATAAGGTTCACTCTTACGAGTAAGCCTTACGCGTAAGGTTCCATATACGCTTACGCGTAAGCTTTACGCCTAAGGCCCTCTTTTCCTACGCGTAAGTCAAGATCCTACGCATAAGCTTATGCTTACGCGTATAACCACTCATGTTTACGCATAAGCTTGCAAAACCTACGCCTAAGCCTAGTTTTAACTAAAATTATGAATTGTTACGCGTGCAAACATGTAAATAAGTAAATCATAACGCCACGAAACCAAAAACGTCACTAATAAGCTTAAATGTTTAATAAGTTGTGAAAAATAAGTGAAAACTTGGACTTTAAAACTCAAAGTTAATCAACTCACGAAACTTATCACGACGTCTTTGGACTATTGGACTAACAAGTGACATTGGACTCGTAACAATCATCGACATATCACATTCAATAAATAGACAATAAAATCAACTGTTGACTAATTTAATGTCTTTCGATATGTTGGTTCTTTTGGCTAAATATCTTTCAGATCATGACATGGATGCTTAAATGCAAAATGTGGAAGCACCAAATGTTCTCAGTGTTGAAGATATCTTCCCTCATGGTTACCCAATGAAGATCGGAAAGAACAACCTCAGGGTTGATTTTGAGAACTTCTCTTGTTCAGAGTCATTCATGTCAGATTGCAGTGGATATTCTGAAGACTCGCCCCTATCAGAACATGCTCACTAACTCTGCTACTGTACCGGAGATCTACATTCACCAATTCTGTCATACAATGCAAAAGGTCAAAGGTCAAAATGATGTGACGGTGACGCTTAACAACAAACGAGTCATCATCACACCAGCAGATTTGAGGGCTATTCTTCTCATTCCTGTCATCGAACCTACTGAATACAATGCCACTCCAACTGAAGAGGTCGTTCTCCAGCTCATGGTCGATATCGGCTATGATGAAGCTACCGGGGTGATCACAAAGCACTCATCTGTGGATCTCAAGAACATTCCCCAGCCATGGAGAACCCTCTACATTATGATTGCAAAATCCGTTTCTGGACGAGATAGTGGTCATGAGCATCCCAAGCTCATGGAACTACAAATATTTTAGGCTTTGGTCAACAAGAAAGACATAGAAGTTGAAGCTCTGATATGGGACGATATGATGACTTTCCTTAAAAAGCTTGGCACCAAAATCCCGTATATCAGATATACCAAACTGTTGATCCAAAGAGCTCTAGGGTATAATCCTGATATTCCCTTGAGACTCAATGACCCCAAACAACACTCCGTGTTGTATGAGCCCACACTCACTGTCAGATTTAAGGACTCTACAACAAAGAAACAAGGTGCAGTGCTACCAGATCATCTTATTACTGATGATACCAAACAACTGTATTTGTACAAACGATATCTGGTAGCAGTTTAAGAAGGCAAAGTAGGTTTCCTTGATGAAAAGTCCGTTGGTACACCTACTAAGAAAACCAGGAGAGGCAGCACAGGAAGTATCACAAGCACTGAAAGCACACGAAAGTATCCTAAGAGGACTCATGTTATCAAAAGGAAAATTCTTTCAAAAGATGCTATTCCTATTCCCAAGCCTGAAACGCAACAAAAGCTAATGGATGAAAGTTCCGAGGATACTGAATCAGACGAATAGGTCCTCTACTCTGAAACTTCAATCGATGACACTCAAACAGTAGCAAAACCTCCCAGTCCAAAAGCTGATAAAGGTAAAGGGAAAACTCCAGTGCTTGAGCAAGAAAAGGAAAGCTCGGAAGAAGAACCACTAGACGAAGAAAGAGACTATCAGAAGAAGTTGAAGAACCTCAGACTCAAACATCTTGCTAAAGAGTTCGAACTGCAACAAAATCGTGGCCCCGGAAGGTCAAGTGGTGGTGCATAATCTACACCAGTTTCTGATGCGGTTAATCAACCCGATAAGGGAACTGGTACCACCACCCACGGACAACAACAAAGGAAGATTGAGGACTCTATCAACTACGACTTTGAGGAACCAGACATGGAAAAGACTGAGAAAACTCCTGGTGAAGATGCTAAGGCGGATGAAGCGGCTAAGTCTGGAAATGATGAAGATATCAATTATGATGATTTTCTTCTAGACAGTCCAACTCGCTCCAAGGAAGAAACTTCTGAACCTCCTAAGGACCCTGAGCCTCCTCATGTATCCTCATCATCAGACTCGTCCTCTCACTCTTCACCTCCACCATCCAAAGGCACAACCAGATCCACATCCAAGTTAGTGAAGAAACCAACCGACTCTTGGATATCCCGGGCTAAGACAAATATTGTCAATGTTGTCAAGCAAGTCAGGAAGAAAGACGTAACCAACAAAAATCTGAATCAACTAGCTGACAGTATCAATCTTCTACATGACGAGATAGACAAGATGTCAAGTGAAAGGGAGTATATCCAGAAGTTTATGCAATGTGATGTCCAAAGGGAACTGAACGAGATGATTAAGGGATATACTCACAAGTTCCTTCTCGACACTGTTCCTGGCGTGACAAGAGAGATGTTCAACCGACAACTCTATCCGAATCTCATGCAATTGGCCAAGCAAACTATAAGATCAACACCTCTAACCGTAACAATCAACCCAACTGATCCTATAGTGTTCTCCGATGCTGAATTGGTTTCCAGGCTGGTAGCGCAAATGTCAAAACGATCTGCAACATTTACCTCTGACGAAGGTAAAATGTTTGAAGCATTGCTGGAATACCAACTCAAAACAGCATGCAGAGTAGAAGCTAAAAGGCCTAAGCGTCCAAGAGACGATGACGACAAGGATAATGATAAGGATAAGGAGCCTAAACGTCCAAAGAAGTCTGGTGAACCCTCCTATATGCCACCACCACCCCAAAGGACTCCAACACAAAGACGATCCCCTCCACACTCTTCTGCTGATAAACCTCAGGACTCTGAGTTACCACCATCCACAGCGAAAATTGGTGATCATTTCGAATACACTGGTGGTGACGATGAGGAGATCCCAGAGCCCCAACAACAACCCACCTCTCCCGACACAACAAAGAAACCAGCATCCTCATCAAAGCCCATGAAGAAGAAGAAGACGATTAAGACTGATGTTGTCTCATGGCTAGATGACGATACAACCGCTGAATACGACTGGTTTTCTACACTTGTTGATGCTACTCCCTCACTACCTGAAGGTCAAGAAATGGTAGATGGTCGAACATTAGAGAATGCTAAATTACTTCAAGAAAATTTTCGGGTGAAGAAGATGAATAAAGCAGAGTTGAGACGCATCAAGAATGAAGCTTTTCAACTGCTCAAAGACAGCTCTGAAAGTGCTATTGAAGTTGAATACCATCTTGAAAACATAGCACAAGCCATGTCTAACAACATCGATTGGCTCAACCCTGAAACTAACATTGACTTCACACAAAAAGACAAATCTCCATACTACATAGACTGGACAAGACCTCTACCTGCAATTGGCCAACCAGATCAACCCAAGATTCAATTCCGTTATTTCTTTAACAATGACCTGGAATTTCTTCTACACAGTAGCGATGTGTTAAAGAAATACGCTACATCACTTACACTTCCGTTCCCGGCAGCAATTTACTCCAACTGCATAGCCATCGAAGAAAAAGCTACTCACATGTTTGCCAACAGCGTGGAAAACTATGACCTTGATGCAATGTATGGGATTCACCATTGGCCGGAACGCCGAAGAATCTACTACTAAAGCTGCCAGGTTCAAAAGTCAAAACACGAAGTGTATAGTGATAAACAGATCATTGCTAGTAGGCATGTCTCTCTTGCGTCTAAATGGGACTACACATTTATCAAAAACATTGTGGTAAAAAGACAAGACGAAGAGGACTATGAATTCTGTGAAGCGAATTTTTCGAAACTGTCGCTGAATGATATTGAAGATATATATCTTGCTAAGGTGCAAGGACGAATGCGACACTTCTCCACCATTATCCAACACGAATACATCAAGTCCCTACTCATCTACATCAGAAGCATTGTCATCCAAGAACATGTAGAAGACATTCAGCTTGCCGTGGAATCGTATCAGACACGTGTTAACCTCACAAAACCACAGCTTGACCTTCCCGACATTAACCACCTTCCTCAGTACACCCTAATCAGAAGACCATTTGGAGTAGTCTACCGTAGTGAACTACACCGAAATTGCTTAATGGCGTGTCAAGATCTTCATAAGTTTGGGGATCATACACTGAAAAAAGTCAGGGATGGGTTAGCTTACCGGTTAAAGGCGATACAACAAGGCATTGGGTCACCGAAGAGATGGAATTCAAGGGAGAGAAGGGATGTGAAGAAGATCATCACGCGGATTGATGAAAGGTTGTTTAGAAGGGATCAGTTCAGAACTTTGGAGAGTTTTGTAGGTGGTCGTCCCAGCATATCTCTCACAGGCTATCAACGTCCCGAACGCATTCCTGGAGTTATTGCTGGCCTTCCGAATTCTCCTGGTAACCCTTGATTTGGTTCATTATCTTAACATTTGGATGTGTGATTTTTTAATGACTATGGCTTGTGCACACATAACAGTGTACAACCCGTACTTGTACTGAAAGGACCCTGTGGTACGCTTCAGTGCCACAATCCTATAAAAGGAGCGAAAGCTTCTTACTTTTAAGTAAAACTAATCAAAACTTTCATTTTTTCAAAGTTTTGCTCAAAAGAACAAGTACTTCCCCTTATGATTTTCAAAACCTCAAAAGTTTATATCACTTGTTGAGGGGGAGTATTTGCTTATAACTTTGTTCACAAATTGTTCTTCATGGTGATCTTCCCGCAAAACTCGAAATGGACATATTTGATATCAAAATTTCGTCAAAAATAACATTTATATGCCATTTTTGAGGGGGAGAAAAATTATGTTATAAGAAATATGTTATGAAATTGCTATTGAATCTTCGTGTGATAAGACTTCAACCCATGAATTGACGAAATCTGAACAGTCATACATCGAAAAGATTTGTCTTCCAAGAATTATCCGAGTAGATCGTACCATTCGAGAAACTCTTGGTAGACATGAACTTTGACGGGTTTGACAACCTTTCGAGGTTTGTCCACACCTTCAAGGTAGTTATTAGAGCAAGTTGTCACCTAAAAGCTAACAATGTAACTCTTTAACTATGCAACGTAACCGTGTCTCACGGGGAATTGTCTATCTTGAGTTGATCAATTCAAAAGTGTGCGCTCTTCTCTCACCGTGCAGATTTCTGTCAAAACACTTAAGCACGTATGGAGGGGGAGTATTTCTGCAAAATATAATACTCTTGAAGTATTACAAAATGTTTCTTATAAATACTTTGAGAGATTTTCATGCAAATTGATTTTGTGGCAATGGAGTTATAAGGTGATTAAGGTTAGGAATAACCGTCCTATGATCCACTAGAGCCGGAGGGATCTACCCAAGGACACCACCAATAGTTAGAATTAGAAGTCCTTAGGTTTGATTATAAAAAGGAGAAAATGAGAATCGGAGAAAGAAGGAGTTGAAGAATTAAAAAGAAATGTAAAGTAAAGGGTGAAAAGAAATAGCCCTCCAGATTATTCAACTTAGGGCAGACACCGGGTTCAATTCATATGCTACTGGGTGTCACTTGATGACGCCGGTATTGAATATCAAAGTCGTCATGGACCCAGTGACTCATGCACTAAACCTTCTTATCCACTCAAGTTTCTCTCAACAGAAGCTTGCTTCATTCTCACAGGGAACCCTACGTAAACTATCGGCTTTCTCTTAGAGATTGTTGGTATTAAATAAGGAGACCCTCTCCCTAGTCTCCGCTTAGGAAAACCAAAGTGCACTATTGAGTCTAGAGCCACGAGATTCATCAAAAGATCTCTTAGGTACACTTGACAATTCATCGCTTGTCGTTCAACAATAAGAACACAAGTGATATATTATCGTGTCCTTCACAGATCTTAGCAATCTGTCAAGAACATTTATGAGAGGTTCACACATGTGACCCTCGGTGATTGAATGGAAACTCCTGCCAGGGTCAACATCAAACAGCCCTGACAGCAGGTCACTTCGGTAACTCCTCGTGGATTACGCTTAGTGTATCTTAAACGGTCTACAGTCATGAGGTGATGCTTCGGTGTACCTCAGCGGCTCATCTAAACTGTAGATGTATTTCGGTACATCGCGTTATCTCACTTGTGGGACTCCAGTTCAGGAACAGCCTTTGTGAGAATTAGAGTTGTGTTTTCACACTATGCTGTTAACACTCTCGAAGTTCAAACTTGTAAGCGCTGGATTATTTTTAACCCATGTTTTATGTTTTCTTCTTATGGATGCTTGCGGGTGGAAAAGATCGTGCATGTCACACCCCCAAATTACCTGTTTTGCAGCGGAATGGAATTCCTGGGGATTGACTGTCATAGCATCACAATCACAGTTATATTGAACGACCTAAAGTGTCGTTTGAAAAGAACATCGTTTGATTTAATAAAACAATCAGAGTTTACAAAGTATAGGTCCCATAAGAAAATCAACTTGTGCGGAAATAAGTTTGTTACAATTCAAACGATGTTTTAAAGTACGTAAAACTCAAGTGCGACGAGTCGTCATCACGACTCCATGATGTCCAAATGCATGCCATGAAGTGAATGCCTTAGATACCTGAGATAAAACATGCTAAAAAGTGTCAACACAAAGGTTGAGTGAGTTCATAGAGTTTGTGTTGAAATGTAAAGCCTTTCAAAAAAATCGTTTATGCAGCAAAGGCATTGTAAATCCACTCAGTTCCAAGTTCCGCCCATACAAAACTTGCAACCTGTGTATTCACAACCCATTGCCAAAGTGTGATATAGTTTATGTTCAAGCCCAAATCGTCAAATGAATTCACAAAATAGTGCCTAACTTAATGTATCCACAGTTACTTAATATAACACATAATTCGTACGGTTTCAAATTGTTCCTTGACCATTAGCTCAGGATTGTACCAAGACCATTAGTTTAATGATTCTACCAAGACCATTAGTTCACTGATTCTACCAAGACCATTAGTTCACTGTTTATACCAAGACCATTAGTTCACTGTTTATACCAAGACCATTAGTTCACTGTTTATACCAAGACCATCAGTCCAATGATTATGATATGGAAATTCTAAGCATGGCAATACTGTTACTTCGCACTACTAAACACTCAGTTCGGATAACATATAGTTTGCAAATAGTCATGAATGTAATAAAAATGATTGAGCATGTATCTCCCCCAAAGAGTTTCATAAATAATTAAAACGAGAAAAAGTGGGGCTATGACTCACAGTAATCCTTAAATGTTTAGAGTAACTATGAAAGTAAATGAAAATAGTTGAGCATGTATCTCCCCCAAAACAGTTATGAAAGCAAGTAAAAGTAGGGGCTATGAAACTCACTTGATAAACTGGTATGATGACAAGAGTGAGTACACTGAGGTATAGCGGGAAACCTTAATCTGGACCTATTACGAATGATATGATATGTAATGAGTTGCAATGTAATGTTATGCATGCATTTCGTATGTTATTTATACCATTTGCGAGTTTTGAAAATAATACTTATCGTCGAAAAATACTCTTTTGACGTCTTGACCATTCTTAAATCACTTTACAAGTATTTACGTCAAAATGTCATCCTACAATGGTTTCGTAATGATTTATGGTGAAATTTTCACTTTTCGTCGTAAAACAATGTCGTCGGAAATTTCTTGAAAACGACAAAAATGGCTCCGAAAAACTAGTCGTAAAATGGTGTACGTTGCACGTTAGGAAACGAACTCGACAGTTTTAGAAAGTTTGTATCAAAATCTAAAAGTTTCAGTTCAGGAGTTTTCGACATAAAGGTCTCGAACATAAAGATAATAAGGGTTAAAGATAGTGATTTTGTCTAATTGTTGTGTAAAAAGTGAGTTTCGGCCAAGTTTAAGCATCCGTAAATAATTTATTAAAACTCCGCCATACAAACGGTTGGTCGTTTTGAAGAATATGCTTGGTGATCTTGATTTTACTAGAAGACATTTCGTTCCAAAAAGTTCCATATCATAGTTAAAAACAGCCGTCAACATGGTTGTTTTAGTTACCGTAATACTTGTGTCGTAAAAATAATATAGTTTTGCTGAAAATAATAGTTACGGCAATTTTATGAAAATGTGCATATCTTAGTCGTTTCAAATCCGTTTTCTACGTATAATATGTCATTAGCTTCGTATCGAAGTATACTAATATATTTTTGATAAGTCGAAATAATTTGTGAAGCTTAAGGCTCGTTTTTAACTCGAATTAACTAAAAACATGTTGCTGAAATTTCAGAAAAAATATATATTTCGTCGCCAAACTTTAAAAATTCATAACTTCTTCGTTATAACTCCGTTTTTATCCGTTCAAGCGGCCACGGATTCGTTTTAAAGTATATTTTCTAAATATCAAGGCCAAAAAGTCGTGCCTACTGTCGGATTTTCCAGAAAATCAAAACAAGGACAGAACATATTTTTATACGTACCGAAAATAGTTTTTCTCGTACTAAACCTATTCTAATCCCTTCAAATCAACTCCAAAGCTAGTCTAATCCTACCATACACCTTCTTAGGGTGTCATGGGTTCCTAAACATCATCAAGACCAAAGTATACCAAGGGGATAATTATAGGATGACCTTATATATATATATATTTCTAAAAATCATGTAAAATGGTATAAACAACACAAATCATGCATGCTTGCTCCAAAAATGAAGAGATACTTATGAAATGAAAAGGAGATATGAAAAATATAAATGATATGCTTACAAGTATTATGATGAGGTGCAAAGAACAAGGTTTAGCCTAAATACTCTAGATTTTTATTTCAAAATCTTAATAAGAGTATTATCTAGATTGATATAAACTTGATCTTGCAAAATTTTTGAGGATCCCTTTGAACTCCTTGATGTGGCCGGTTTTGAGGAGAACCAAGAGAGAAGAAAAACACTTACTACTTGACTTGAAATTATTAGAATGAATGTATGAGTTGAAAAATAGATACTTGGAGTATAGATACATGAATTCAAAGAAATTTTTACCAACTTTTAGATACATTCCCCCCCATGGCCGGATATGGGGGGATTGTGTCTTCACAATATATATTTTTTTTTTATCTTTTATAATGTAGGAAATTGTAAAAAGTGTAAGTAATTTGTGTAGGTAAATATAACTTGTAAGGTTTTGGTAGCTTTTTGGTACAAGTAAATTTTTAATAGATCAAAATAGAGTATAATGATTTTATAAAAATTGTAAAAATACATTCCTTGTGAAATTTGAGTGATATAAAAATTATCGTGCAGTTTTTAAGAAAAACGTCGTAATAATATAAATTTAACGATTTATATACAAAATAAATTCAAAACACTAGGTAAACTCAAAATATAGTTTTTATAAACTAAATGTAAGTATAAAAATATGTCGGGATCATTTTTGGAAGTATCGGATTAAATATTCAAAATAATAACTTACGCGATAGCGTTTATTTAATATAAAATTTACGCGTTTAATGTGGAATGCAATGTCATGAATGAACTAATATGATGCAAATGATGTTAATGAAATGTAGACTAATCTTAGTCCATATGAAATGCTCGTGATGATATGATCATGAATTCGTCGCTAAACCATAAAGGTTACGCGAATTTGGAACACGTAAACCTAGTTTACGATAAATGTTGAAATTGTAAGGCATGAATTGTTTCGAGAAATGACCTGAAATTACGAGTTGTCACAGTGCATATTCTCCACATGCTCATACATACAACAATACTAATTGAAGTTCTCTCAAAAAGGCAACACAAAGTCAGAATGATTCTTCGTCAAATTCAAAGAATCTACAAAGTTTAAAGACTAAGAGAACTACATCAATACTGATATCCAACGTTAAAGAGCGTGTGAGCATGTTGGAGAAAGACGTGGAGACACTAGGAGCAACGAAGCGAACCTGATGCAGACAACCACAACATACTATCACTTCCATCACAAAGAACAAGGATCAAAGAACAAAGAAAATGATGACGTCAAAGTAGAATACTTCAAAGGAAACAATTTCTCTACACTGGGGAGATTGTTCAAATCAAGGCATTTCTTCTCACAAGAAAGAAGAATGTCAGAAGATGTCAAAGCTACTATTACATCAGCACCTACAACGTTTATATCATCAATCACTAACACTTAGGGGGAGATTGTTGGAATCACTCCTAAACTAGAATTCAAGTGTTAGTAATTAATATGTAATAGTTAGCTTAATTATGGCTTTTATGTTAGTTATCATGCCAAGGCTTATGTAGAAATCCCATGAGCCTTGGCCCAAGCCCATAAGAAGGGAAGGATGCTAGTAGTGTTGCCCTAGCTCCTTGCCCTATAAATAATCTTGTAAACCTTCACTTGAGGGTTGGTTGTTCATTTTACTCATTTCACTTTACGCATAACTATTCTCATTCATACGTGTGTGTGAGTTAAGTGTTCATCCGATCCTTTCTCTTCTCTATTTCCTCTATTGATTCTTGTGCTACAAACATGGTGACCTAACAATAGATGTGTCAAAGGCATTAGTGAAGAGTGTCGAAGTTTCGTGTTGAAGGCATTAGTGTAAGATGCTAAAGGATCGTGTCAAAGGCATTAGTGAAAGATGCCTAAGGTGTACATTCGATATGGAGTGCTTCGATGTACAAGATAGATTAATATTAGATCCAAGGATGGTGATATCCTTGATGGTGTTATAACAAGGAGTGGATCTCCTTGAGATTAGGTGTTGTGTTGTGTTGGGTATTAGTTCCTCCATAGTAATGGAACTAGGTGCTTAGCCTAGTACCTAATAAAGGGTAGGCGACGTTGTGATAGGTGTGGTTCACCTTGGTGTGAAATAACTCGGTATTTAGCTTAGTACCGGAAAAAGTATAAGCGACGTTGTGTAAGGTTTTCTCCGCCGAGAATGGAGTTTGTTGATCTAGTAAAGCAACTCTCGAGTAGGTGACTCGGGGAGTGGAGTAGGGCAAGGAAGGTGTCCTTGTAGCCGAACCACTATAAATCCTCGTGTTGGTTTGTCTATCCCTTTACTTATTGCTTTACTTTTTGCATTACATCGTTTATTGTCTATGTAGTTGATGTCTATGTTTGTGATACATACTTGGTCTTTCATATAGTCACAAACTATATTTAACACTTTACATATTATGACACGCTTGATCAAGAAAAAGTAACCGGACTAATAATGGTGAAACTTGATTTATAATGAACCATTAATCTTGCGGAATCTTATGTGATGTCAAGGGATTGGCCTTACATGCCGTAATGCGTTAAATGCATCCTTGCGTCGAGATTAGCAAATGCAATGGTTTATACTATAATTGATACAAAAGTTTTAAGTTTGAAACGGAAACGTATTCACCCCCCCCCCCTCCTCTACGTTTTCACAATTGGTATCAGAGCGGGTTGGCTCTAGTTTTTAAAACAAATGGTTTTCAAAACGAGTAAGGTCCTTGTATCGAATTTTTGGTGAAGTCAAGCATAATATGAAAAGTGTTTTGTTGATTTTTTTTCTCTTTGAAGTTTTGTTGTTAGATATCTTGTTAATCAAGCTTGAATAAAGGTGAAAATGGATAATATAACTTCACAAAAAAGTCTACAAAGGTTAAACCTTTTCGTCGGGTCAAAAGGTGCATTTTTTTAATTCTGGGTCAGATCCGCGGATCCCTCAGGTTACACTGGACGGATCTCTCAAGCAAGGGATCTGTGGGATCCGTGGTACAGAAGACAGTTTTTGTCTGAATTTCAAAAAATTCATAACTAATTAACCGTAAGTCGTTAGAAGTCGTGCCACCTATCGTTTTAAAAGTATTTGAGTCTACTTTCATTTAAAAATAATTTCATAAATTGATTCAAAACAAAAATTTTAAGAATCATTGATTTATAATAGAAAGTCATTTTTCGGTCATAGCTTTTGCACAAACTTTTGGTCTAATTGGAGACGGATGTTTTCGTCTTTGAATAACAATGTGTCCTATTTTGAAATTAAGGTTTTGATCATATTTATAAAAGAAACTAATCAAGCTTGGTATACATGTTTAACAAAAAGCGATGAAAAGAACTTTCGTATGCTATGCTAAATGATAAATTGTCTTCCTTGCATTACTTGATTATTTGCTTTTCTCAAATAGCTTTTGTGCTTGTTTGATTGAATAACATATGTGGTTTCCTTACCTTGCTATTCATTCTCTTGCTTGTCGAGTTAGTAAATTTCTACTAATCAATGTGCTACTTGAAGGAGTGTTTGGGATAACATCTAGTTGTGTCAAAAATGTTAGTTTTATAAGTTGAAAAATGTTTAAAATATATAACACACTAAATGGCTTTTTGATTGAGTTTGTCATGTGTGCAACATAAATGTTTTATGTGCTTATATGATTTCTTGATTTCATATTTTCTTGTATCGTTTTCTAAAAACAACAAGAATGTACATCGAATCATAACCTACACTTGTGTTGATGATGTACTCTCCCGTTTTTCTTTTCATGATCGCTCTCAAAGCTTCATAGTAGGATTGAAAACTTGATTATTTCATCCGATATACTCAAGTAAATTATTTTGCAACGCAAATATAATTGTTCATATCCGAAAGTCCAAACTCGAGCCTTCCAACAACATATGTTGAACGAGCTCATCCAACCATTTTTTTGTTCACCGTATGGACAACTTTTAATTTTTTGACACCTTCGTCACCTTAGTTGTTTCAAGTATAATATTAATAAAAACGAAGCAAAGTATCATCATTGTTACTCTTCGATAGGACATTGTAGGAATATAAATTTTCGTAACTTGAGAATGAATACTGGAAAACTTATTGCACTAGAAACTCAATTTAACCTAACGGTTGAATTGCTTCCTTGATAGAAGTTGGGTATGTGGAATCGCCCGTAAAAAGGGTCGTGTTTAGCCGTAATTGAGCACCGTTAGTAATAGTCTCATATTCATTCTCTCACTTGAGAAATTTATACTCCTATGTTTTCCTAAAGTAAGTTTACAATGGAAATACTTTGCATTGTCTTAGGATTACTAATCAAACAAGGTGTAAAATTAAATTTTATTTTAGTTAATCACAACCACTTGCCTCATCAAGCGATTATCTTGCTTTGATCGAGAAGAGCTACATGACTTCATGGACGAAGCTCATTGTATGCTAATCACAATCCGTAATGACTAGATTGTCCTAAACTAGCACCTAACAACTCTTTTGTCTTGAACACCATCATGTGCTCTTTTCTTTATAGACACATACATTTCATGTCATTGTTAGTGTAAATGATTTACTAATCTAGACCGTAAATCTGTTTTGGGCTTCTTGAATAGTGCTTGTTAAGTTTGCTAAACCTTTGTGTTATTTGTGAGCTCGATCTCATTTGATTTCCTATATGTGATCTCTGCATGCTCTCCTTGCTTTGCTTAAACATGTATACATGTGTGCTTGCTGTTAAAATCATTAGCTACCATCAATCATTTTCTCTTGATCAGTTAAGTCCATCTTCATGTAAGACACTTAAGAGACTGAGTAACTTAGGATATGTAAGTGTTAGACCTTGATAGAACCCAATCACCTCTTTTTCACCTCAGCTGTTAGCCGGATCCCTAGACTTAAGCTAGCCGGATCCCGCTAGTGAGGGAACCGGTAGAACCGTGGAACAGTAAGTACATTATCTCTTTAGATAATCATTTCAAATTTCCTTTTTCCACACAATCACTTGTTCAACACTTAGGATTATCATTTTCTTATATGTTTATAAATGAGTTGCATTTATATGATTCTTTATGTGTTCTTTCTTTTTGTTTCATGATTTTATGTGAACAATTTATCCATTTGTATAAATGTTTTCCTTTTGTACTAACCTTTTTGGATTCTTGTAGGTTGACAATGGTCGACTTCATCATCAAGTCAAGTTGTGCTCATTCGCACATTTCTTTTTAATCTTGCATCATCCTAACCATCTTATTCCACTTTTATCACTACTCACAAAGTCATCATATCTACCACCTCTATTGAGTCATCAACCAAATCAAAGATTAACCTTTATACCTTTCATCACCTCTACCACAACTTCCATACCTCTAAGTTATAATGATGATTTCTATCATTATCACCGTGTCCAAGGTCTAGTTCATGAACTACGTGATGAAGTATGTCTCATGTTCTACCACATTCTATTTGTGTCAACCGCATCCTACAAGTGTCTCACTACCACTACAATTCATGGTCGCTCAACCATCCTTCACAAACATCTATGTTGTCAATAGCCAAGTGAATTTTGTAATGAAATGCGTCTCCTCCCTAAGCACATTTTTCTCTTACCTTGAACAAACCTTACAACCTCTAAACCAACCATGATGATGGAAGTAGTAGGATTATTCTCTTTTTGACACTAATCCTTTCTTTGTAGCTTCATATATATACACTTTGATGTGTATGGGATTCTCGTCTATTTATGGACTAATTTTACACTAATTTTTTTGTAGGTTCTTCTTGACGCCCTCGAGCTAGGGGAGCTTCCGTCGAGCATTTATAAAGTGCATCATATGACTTACTCGTCCAAGGATGAATATAATTTTGCACTAACTTTTTGTTTTGTAGACTTTCAAAACACACTAGGAGAACTTGAAGCTCTCAATAAAGGGGAGCTTTTCGTCAAAGCAAAAACATTGCAAATTTTGCAATAATTTCGTCTTAGCCTTCCTAAAATACTTGACGCCTTTAACAAGGGGGAGCAACCGTCAAGGGGGAGCATGCACACATTCATTCTTCAAAATTCCTTTATGTTTCAACAAAAGGGAGATTTCTTTCTCATCATATATTTTTCCTTTTTCTTTTCTTCTTAACACTAACCTTGATGTAGGTTAAGCCTCAAAAATTTGATCCATTGAGCCGTTGGCAATAATGGTTATAATTCAAAGGATCTTTCTATTTTTTTTGTGTGTGTGATTCTTTAGGTTCCTCTTAAAGGCGAGATCACCACCTTTTGAAGACGTGCAAGCTCAAGGTCATGAGTTGCTAAGCTTCGTCATTAGTGTTTCGTGTTGAAGGTATTGGCGTGGTGTGCCAATTGGAGCAATAAGGTGTTTTCATTTTAACTTCACTAAGGAGGATGCAAACTCGCCATTCTTGGGAGAAATTAAGTTTCACGGACATACCCTTTTTGTTTCGACAAAAGGAGGAGAAGAGTGTAAACGAAGAAGGTAATGTATAGGAAGTACGGACACAAGTAACTTTGACATTTTACCTATCTATTACTTTTACATATATTTTGTCATAATCAAAAAGGGGGAGATTGTTAGTGCAAATATTACGATATTTAATCTATACATTCTCATTTGTTTTGTGGATGACAAACATGTAACTTGTAATACATAACGTAAAATGTATAAGTTACTTGTAATTATATTTTGTCTCAACACCTCTCGACGACTCAAGTCCTTGTATGCTACAACACAGGTTCGTACATGTTTGTTATGTTGCGTTATGATCAAACCCCCAACAAACCATTAAAACATGTTTAGTTAAATTAGTTAAATAGTTTATGTATAACAACTAGTGTTTACATATTGGGTAAATATATACATAACTAGTATGTATTATAATGGGTAATATAAATGGGTAGAAACTTAAGTATTTGACCCATTGACCAAATACATTGAATGTAGTTGGATAAAACCCAAAGTCTAGAAACATTGTACCTTGGTGGGCACTCATAACCCATTTGACTAGATGCATTGCATCCATTAGATACATTGTATCTAATCTAATACCCATGGATCAACCCATAACCCATTTGACTAGATGCATTGCATCCATTAGATACATTGTATCTAATCTAATACCCATGGATCAACCCATAACCCATTTGACTAGATGCATTGCATCTTGTAGATACATTGAATCTACTTGGTACCCATAACCCATGACCCATGACCCAAAACCCATGGGTAAAAGGGAGCGTCCCACGGATCCCCAGTAATACACTGGACGGATCCCTCAAGAGAGGGATCCATGGGATCCGGGGAATAGTGGCTTATTTTCTTCTATAAATAGTGAGCCATTTCTTCATTGTTTGACACACCTTCACACATAGTTTCTCTCCACCATTTCTAGGATATTTAGATCATTAGGAAACATGTAAACCACCCTCATCTCATATGATCATAATGCTTCTAACTTTCTTTGGATGTAAGCATACTCCCGAAGTGATCCTCCAAAGCAAGCTTAGAGATCTTGCATCCTTACCTACTGAAGTGATCACCCATCACAAGATACAAGCACATGAAGATCTTCTACAAAAAGCTTGCGAAACTTGTTATCTTCATTCATAGAAGACTAACTACATCATGCTTTGGGGTCTTGATGTTTAGTTTAGAATTTCATATCCATTAGACACATTGTCTTGGATAATGTCTAGTATCATATTCTTGTACCTATGACTAGACTAGATGGTTTATGTGTTTGTGCCATAAAACACAAGGTTTGTTATGTTGGGCCACAAAACATAACGGGTGTCATAGATGTGTCAAAGGCATTAGTGAAGAGTGCCGAAGATCCGTGTTGAAGGCATTAGTGAAAGGTGCTGAAGGATCGTGTCAAAGGCATTAGTGAAAGATGCCTAAGGTATACATTCGATATGGAGTGCTTCGATGTACAAGATAGATTAGTATTAGATCTAAGGATGGTGATATCCTTGATGGTGTTATAACAAGGAGTGGATCTCCTTGAGATTAGGTGTTGTGTTGTGTTGGGTAGTAGTTCCTCCATAGTAATGGAACTAGGTGCTTAGCCTAGTACCTAATAAAGGGTAGGCGACGTTGTGATAGGTGTGGTTCACCTTGGTGTGAAAGAACTCGGTATTTAGCTTAGTACCGGAAAAAGTATAAGCGGCGTTGTGTAAGGTTTTCTCCGACGAGAATGGAGTTTGTTGATCTAGTAAAGCAACTCTCGAGTAGGTGACTCGGGGAGTGGAGTAGGGCAAGGAAGGTGTCCTTGTAGCCGAACCACTATAAATCCTCGTGTTGGTTTGTCTATCCTTTTACTTATCGCTTTACTTTTTGCATTACATCGTTTATTGTCTATGTAGTTGATGTCTATGTTTGTGATGCATACTTGGTCTTTCATATAGTCACAAACTATATTTAACACTTTACATATTATGACACGCTTGATCAAGAAAAAGTAACCGGACTAATAATGGTGAAACTTGATTTATAATGAACCATTAATCTTGCGGAATCTTATGTGATGTCAAGGGGTTGGCCTTACATGCTGTAATGCGTTAAATGCATCCTCGCTTCGAGATTAGCAAATGCAATGGTTTATACTATAATTGATACAAAAATTTTAAGTTTGAAACGGAAACGTATTTACCCCCCTCTACGTTTTCACAAATTCTACTTGTTCTTTTAAATCATGTCAAGATAACTTAGAATCTCTTAAAGCTATTAATGAGAGTCTGAGAAAAGAGGTAGAAAGACTTTCACTAGATAACTTAGGATACAAAGTAGGACTTGAGAGTGTTGAAGAGAAACTTAAATTATGTATTAAATGTGAGTTTGAGTATGTAGATAAGATTAACATACTAGGTGGTGAAATTGATCTAAAGGATAGAGAAATTAAAGTGCTTAAACAGAAACTAGAAGAAGCAGAGAGTTTAAAACAAGAGGCCCTACAAGAAAAAGAGAAACATGTTGTTAGGGTTGCTAAAACACAATATGCTTCTGATTTAGTTAATAAGCCAATTGGACAAAAATTATTCAAAGATGGTTCTGGCCTAGGTTACAACAATATGACACCACCCTCTCTTATGAAACATGCACCACCAACAAAAGAACTGTCATTTAGTAGTGAATTCAGTTTCAACAAACCTGTAGGAGAGATTAGTAAGTCTGAATCACCTAAGATAGGTTATGATATGTCATCTGATGGTCCAATTATTGAGGATTGGGAATCAGATTCTAAGGAAGATAGATCTAAATCAACATAGTCTGAGATAATAGAAAATGTTAAGTCTGTTGATTCTAAACAAGCCAACCTTATGCCTAGATTTGGAGCACCAGTTTCTAGGAAAGTTGTAGACTACAATGAGATACCTAGGGAACAGATGAAAAGATACATACCTAGAGGTAATCAGAGATACTTCAATGGCCTAATTTCAAATAGATTAGGAGATGAGTTTCAATGTGTCAAGAAGGCTTGTTTTAAGTGTGGAAGTTTTGAGCATCTACAGAGAAATTGTTATAAAAATCAACCACAAGTTTGGAACCATTGGCGGAGGGTAAATCATCAAAACTTTTCAAAGAAAACAATCCCTCATCCTAACAAAAATATGGTTCCCAGAGCAGTGCTAATGAAAAATGGAACTACAAAATCAATAATCACTGCTGCACCCAAATGGGTTCCAACCACTGCTAAGCAAAATCTTTCCACTGCTAAGCAGAATATCACCAATGATACAAAAGAGGTTTTAAAAATTCCAAAGGTGATAACTGACACAGTGGTTGGAAACCATTTTTATGCTGTAAAAGCCTCAGCTAGCTGGCAATGGAAGCCTAAGACCAAGGTTTTACATAATGCCAGTTGTGCATCAATGGACCTAAAGAAATTTGATTATGTTGATGCACAGGGCAGACCCTAGTCAGTATTGGCTTGGGTCCACAAAAGGAACTAACTTGTTTAATCTCATGTGCAGGGCAATCTACAGGATGAGCTATAAGACAAGAGAAAAATCAAGCTAAAAGGAAGAAACCTCCTACCAAGAGTGAAATGAGAAATGTTATGATGAAGATTATCAAGAACATGGATATGCATGTTGGTGAAAATTTAAGAAAATGTACATATGAAAGGATTGAAGAGATTTATATGAGATGTATAAGAAGAAATGATGATTTCAATCCAATGAATTCTGAAAAAGAAGAAGAGTGGATTAAAAGCAGACAGAAGAGGAAATATGAGATTCAGGAGACATCTGGATCTAAGAAACTGAAAGAGAATGCTGAGAAAGAGTCTGGAGTGGATGATACAGTATCTATTGCAGCTGATCAATAAATTATCTCATATACATTTGAGCTTAATGGAAGTGAAGGATGTTGGAAAATTCAAAGAGCTGATAATGAAGTCTCTGAGTTTGATAAATTTTCACAAATGCTTCAATATCTGGATAGAGATGATTTGATGAATCTTTGGAAGCTTTACAAGGATAAATTTGGTGTTGTATGTCCAGATGATTCTCATGAGGGAATGGTGTATCATAATCTGAAGATCTTGTTTGAAACTACTCCTGATGAACCTGAATGGAAAGGACTCTACAATGGCAATGTTACAAGATGGTTTTTATATCAGTCTTGTGAAGTTCATGTGTTAACTGTTTCTGGAGAAATTATTCATATGCTTGTAGAAGGTGATTATCCTCAATTGAATAATTATCCAGGAGTTATTACTCAGATGGTGAAACCTGGTGGTTTAAAGATGTTGAAGCCCTATAATGATCAAGCTTACAGTTTGTTGTTAAAATATGAGCAAATTCTTAAAACTGTTAAGTGTTTGGATACATCCTCCAAGTCAGATGATTTGAGCTTAAAGGAAACTTGACAATTCTGTTTGAATATATCATGTTTAGGGGAGGATTGTTGGGTTTTAGGTTCCACTGAGAAGAATTATACTAAGTATGGAACCACGGCTAGAGCAAAAGAAACCACGGCTAGAGAAAGGAATCCACTGCTGGAGTTAAACCATGGCTAGTAGTATAGTGAAACCACGGCTAATGTATTGTAACCACTGCTAGTTGATAAGTCGGTTTAATGTTTTGTATTAGATAAATATGGAAACGATATTTATCTTGTAGTTTACGTATTGTATATTGTAAAGGACTCCTTAGCCTATAAAAGGATGTCCTAGGTTAGATTAGATATACGTGTGTTTTGATATATCTAAGGTCGATACACTTCAAGGTTGTAAAACCCTAACACTGTTTAGAGTATTCGTTATTAATATAATTGAGGTCTTTAGTGTTTATTGTTGTTCTTCTTCTTAAGGTTAAGCATTATATTCTGCGTAGTGTTTAATAACTTATTATCTAAGTCAGTTTCTATAAGGATCGTTTGCTCATCTGGGATCAACAGCTAGTACAAGCTGCGAAACGCTGTCAAGGAGATTCTTCGAAATTCTACCTAATCACAGACAATATTTATACTGATCAACGGGGAACCGTGGTTCTTGCAACCATATTCAACGAAAGTGAATAAAGACACTTTCGTGTGTTTATTGCTAACTTTTGTTTGCAGGAACTCCCGACGGTTGCAGTTGATGGCCATTGAGATGTCAATTCATAACCACATGCTCACACTTCATACTCACAATTAAAGAAATCATGAAAATTAAAAGACGTACAACACTGCTTCCGCAACTCTGATGCAAAATATCATAATCCAGAAAGGTGTGAGTATGTCGGTCCGAAAGTCACAACATCACATGGAGGCGATTCAACAAAGGATGATTTAGAGATTCACGGCGACTGATGATCTCGAATAAAGCTCAACGATCACTCAAGCAAAAGAAACATTCATCCAAAAGATCACTACTAAAAATACAAAGTTTGCAGACATTGAAGAATCAAAGACTACGAGCTAGAATATTAAAGTCAAGTTTTAGAATGCTAGGATTCAAATTGTAATTTCCGGGGTGACGTCCCTTAGGGGGGGATTGTTAGGATTACAAAAATTCATATGAAAGACTCGGCCACCCCAAGTTATGCCTAGCATAGATTAGCTCGTAGGCTTAGTAGTATTAGTTTAGTTAGCGTATCACCCGTGAACTCGGGTCGGGTCTTTACCCACTGTCAGCCCACTCCAGAGCCCAAGTAAGGGCGTTTTTATGACTTGTATAGATACCCTTTCCAGCCAAAGAAAAGGGTTGGATGTTCATTTGAAGCTAATCATACAACTTCACTTTCTCTCACTAGAACTCCCACATTCTCTCTCTTTCTCTCTCTAGATATTCGGCCTAACCACAATCCGACCTTGTGTTATGATATTCAATATCTTACAAACAAAAACATATCAGAAACATTAGGGTTAACATAAATTTACAAATAAAATTTGTAAAATTTAAGGATATCAGAAAATCATATCGAAAAAAACACAATACCAAATACTATCTTATAACCCGGCGTTGTATTAACTGCATAAAAACCTTTAGTATATTAGTATGTATGAATGAAGCATATATATTAGTATAATATAATAGTCCAATACGCTTTATCAACATAAAGGAACAAATATATAGTGAATTAAAAAAAGATGACCTAATATAACCGCAAGTTATTGTACCACCACAAAATGAAGAAATTAGAATATCAGTTGTGAAACATAAATAAATTACCGGAATTTAATCTAAAGAAGTTATGCATGGATAAGAAACGCCACGTAGGTCAACTCCCATGAAGAGAATAGATTCTCATCTTCATCCATGTATAAGAGAGATATTAGAAACATAATTTCATGCTACGTAAAAGTAATAGACAATATATAGTAGAGAATAAACATTCATATCGTACACAGCTTCTTTCAATTTTTTTCATCAATGAGGATGTTTTGCAAGCGGATGTAGATGCAATACAAAACGATGAGTATTTATAAGGCGAAATTAAGATTTGTGTCACATTCAAATTTGGAAATGGTCGAGTATTTATAAGGCGAAATTAGGATTTGTGTCACATTCAAATTTAGAAATGATATAATGAGAAAAAGATATATCATACAAATTTAATACTTATCACAAATAATAACGTAATCTATACATATATATGAGACTACATATGACACGTCACTAATGCTGACTAGGCATTTTAATGTTGACATGGCGCATCATTTGATGAGGTGGAAATGGTGACTAGGCACAAGATTCGTTTACATAAGTAAAAAAAATTTGTAGATCGCAAGGTTCGAACTTGGGTTTGGAGGTTCAAAGACAAGCGCCTCAACCACTAAGGCAATATACATTTTATGGTACAACTCTTCTTTCCAAACTGGTATGCGTTCTATATTATTCCCATCTTCTATCTTTTTAGTCACTTCAAAATCAATTTATAAACTATTTAAAATGGATATTAAAAACCGGTCAAACAATAACTCATCCCCAATTCATTCGACCTTTCCAAAACAAACTCCCCCAAAAATCAAAACGCATCCCCTAATTGGGGGTGAGTTATTGTTTAATCTTTTTTCTTTTATCCTATGATTTTCAAAATGAGAAAAGCGTGTTATCAAGCGATTCTATGATTTTCGTATCAATGTTCAAACGGTTACAAGTCAGTAATTTGTTCAATTCATCAAGTGAGAATTCGATTGTTGATGTTACATGGGTTATGGATTTTAACGGTTGCTACTGACTTTCGAACCCAACTCATGGTAAGTAGATTATTCCTCTATCTCGCAAAGTAAATTATATTGCCCAACAATTTTCTAAATTTTTGGAGATTATGTTGTTTTCTGGTGTTGATATTTAAAACAATTTAATTAATATTGTTTTGTGCTTTTATCAAATCAACAATGATGGTACTCATATGGACTTTGTTATAATGAAGGTCAAAGGCATCCAACTAAACATTTGCAATATTCACAGGAACTTTGAACTTCGAAGGTAATCATCACAGAGAAAATAAGATCCGAAATTTGTGGAGCAGTCAAAGGCCAGTGATGCATACATATTTGTCAAGGAACTTTGAAGGTAAATATGTGTTCTTATGATGATGTTTATTCTTTTGATTGATTAAATTGAGTATTGATATTGCAGCTTTGGTTATGAATTAGTTTTGATTTATTGTGTGGTAGTGAAATTTGTTGTTCTAATTGACGATCGGAGTTGACGATGCAGCCAATTACCTGTTATAATTTGGATCCACAATTTGAGTTATGTAAACTTAAGCTTTAGGCTGATTTAGGTTAAATTAGCTATTTTGTGCGACTATATATGGATGAAATCACCCTATACTCCAACTAGTAGTTTCTAAAAGTCACCAGGTTTGACTATTTCATTGTCCTTAATTAATTTTATTCAATTTTCTCTTATAATGTTTAAGATGATTTGTTATTCAATGTTCTGTTATGCACTTATTTTGTTTTACGGCATTTTTATTTGAAATCCAACTTATAAGTTTGAATCAATATTTTTTTATGCGCTTTAGGTTGAGATGTTCTTATATTCTTATTTGTGTTTTAGTGGCTTTTTCCAAGGAATATTTGTTTATCAATTCATTCTGTTATAGGCTTTGTTTTCAATTCATATGTACAATTAGTCATTTGTTTATAATATGTATTGCTGATAATATTTACAACATTACAGCAATTAAAAAGGATCATAATATAACTCTGATCGATGAAATTGCTCCAATGTTGGATAACATGTCTGTCCAATCTAAAATATTGAACACTTATTATAATTATCATTTGTATTTCAGAATGACAGGATTCGGGTGTACATTAAAAAAGAATTTATGTTCCGATATGAACCGTTGTTTAAAGAGGGTCAATGTTATGTTATTTCAAACTTTGGGCTTGCCGATAACAGTGGTAGGCTTTGTTCTTGAGCCATTCAATAGATTATTATGCGACAATCGCCATTACCATGAGCATAAGGCTGCCGGTACGTTTTTTTAAAACCATTCTATTTTAAAATGACATTTCTTATACAATATGCAACTTTGTTTATTTACGACAGTTTTTTGCATAGATGTGATTAGGTCTGTTATCGCTATTGGTGATATTATCCCAGATTAGTCTGCTGCTGGTCCTAAAATCCGTAGGACGGTTGTCGTTGAAGATCATGAGTAAGTATACATATACAATACTAATATTATTATTATAAACACTATTATACAAATTTAAGTATACTGTGTGAAATATGAATTTGTATATTTCAGAGGAACTCGCTTGGACTGTACGTTTTGGGACAATTGGGCTAAATTGTTTGATGAGTATGCGAGCAAGCGTGAAACAATAGGGCATGTAGTACTCATACTAAAGCTTGGATAGGCTAAATATTGGGACGGTAAGTTATTTCTTTTAATTAAAAAAAATAAACTTGAATCATAAATGAATTACTTTAGATTGATGTGAATATTAACCATTCACACGTGTTAATAATATAAGGTTCAGGTACTCCTGCTGTTCACAATGCTTTATTTGGCTCAAGGATCTTCATCAATCGTAACATACTTTCAATCAGAACAAGGTTAGCATATCGAACATTACTAATTACATGAATAATGTATTATCAGTACTTTACTCATAAATATATTTGCAAATTGTAATGTGTCTTTCAGAGTACAGGCACGTGATGGCTATGACGCTACTCAATTTAAGATTGAGTTGTTTGCACCTGAGAAACCAGTGGTTACAATAGCTGAATTTTTTCATGGTGCAGTGAAAAATATGGTTGGAGGCATTCATGAGAGTGAACAGGTTAGTTACTCATCCATACTATTTACAATTATATTACTCACATATAAAAAACAAACACAATAAAGTTATTTATAAACATTCCCATCTGTTAATGACAGGAATCACACTGTATTATCCTTGCAACAATTCATAAGCTTCACAAGTATGATGGTTCGGTATACACTGCCTGCAAGCAGTGTAATAAAATGGTTACGGTCGTTGAAGCAAAAGGACCAACATCTTCAAAAAATCGCAACACCAACTTCCACAAACTGTCTGGATTTACAGCATGTGAGTTGATTGAAAAACATGGGATGGACCCCGATCAATATTGGCCAGATGATTTTGGAAGGTATGTCAACATTTATCTCAGACATGCTTTCTGCACTTATAATTTCATATCATCATATATTCTAACTAGCTTTTTTGCTATTTTGTTCATGCCAACTCCAAGGATCGGAATGCTATCATACACGTTTTTAATGGAAACTGGAAGGCAAGATATTGTTGTCCCAATGGTAAGGAATATAACTTTTGTTTAAGTATTTTGGCTATCATGATTAAGTCTCCGTGTGATGTCACTGAAATGTTTTGTTTATGCGGAATATAGATTGATTTTGACAAAAAAGGAGGAGAGTTGGGAATGATGCTGTGATATTCGACTAATGATTTGAAAACGAACATGGATATACTAGTTAGGCGGTCACCATACTCGAGTGAAGAACATCTCATGTAGCAAGTAATGTTTACCTAGACTTATTCTGGTTTTAAAATTGTAACATTCATCATATACCTTAACGTATTTTTTCGATATGTTATATGTTTAGTTTAATCATCTTAACGATCAAGGCACGAATCATCATACACAACATTTGGGAGGATGAAGGAAAACTAGAGCTTGATTTCGACACTGATATGCATGTAAGCTATATTATCTTCTGTTATATGTTCTGAATTTTACTTTTATCTTTACTGTAAATGATTTTTAAATTGACTATTCATGACAGGACATTCAAAAGATGTTATCCATCATAATACAGCTAATGATATGATGATGAGTCAGAAGATTACGTATAAGCCAGCACAACCAGCTGCTGATGGGGTGACAACGAACGATAAAAATGTATGGACTTAAAATCTACTTTATTAGCTTGGTATTAGTATCAATCTGCACTTTTAAAATTATGTATCTCATTGATAACTCTGGCTTTGCAGCAAATGTTGTCTGATGTGTTGTCAAAGATGCAAAAGACCATATTGATATTCAAGGATTTAATGTGTATCATAAGAATCGGCTCATTATGGAATGAATCGACAGTATAATTTTTTCCTTTAGTAAAGAATAGATACTAATTTGAAGTATACATATTCACTACATTTTGTTAAAATTTTGAACCTATTTCTGAAATAATGACTCGCAGCCATTTTTGAGGGTCTGCAATGTTGCTAGAAGTGATGCCGAGGAGTTATAGGTGTTTTGGAAGGTGATTTTGTTGAACCGATTCATGATAAGCAGGGATTTGAGCCACAACTGTACTTCAAAAACTAGAGAATCATTTGGTTATTATGCAGAAGAAATACTGGTATGTTCTCTTAATTTATTTTCATCAACTATATATGACTTGAGCTTGAACTGTATAATTTACCAACAATTAACTTTTTCTAGGTCTACGAATTGCCAACTTATCGGCTATTCCCAACATATCAAGTCTGCTCCAGATGCAATAACTAAACCTTCAGTGGGAGATACATTTGATGAATATATAGTTTCAACTGGAATTAACACATATGGTTTTAAAACAGAAGTGGTGCAGCCCATCAGAAACTCTGTAGCATCAAAACCAGTGTAATATGCACAATATGATGCGACGTCACAAGCCTGTGCATCTACATCAAGAAAAATGTCTACTCAAAGCTTCGACTTCATCTAAAGTACTAAAAGCAAGCACCAATAGCATACCCTCTAAGGCGAATCTATGGTGATGTTTACTGTTTTTTCTTTTTTTTTTTTTTTTTTTTTTTTTTTGATAATCAACCAGTAAGCCACACATGAAACACCAATATTTCAAAATTAACAGTCTTTTATTTCTTTTGATAATCAACCATGCGCAAACTTTGAATGCAAATGGATATGCATCTGTTGGCTACTACGGAGACATAGTATAATAGTTGAGTAAAGAGAACCATGGACTTAAGCAGAGGTTTGTTAATTGACTATATCTAAATCATTAACTCTTCGAGTTTTGCCATTTATCCTAAGGTGGTCTAATAGCTTTTCAGAGTTGGAAGTACCAAAAGTGAGATGATTATTATTTATATGTTTCACTATATTGACTCAAGAATAGTTAATAATACGATTCTTCTCTGCCAGGTTCAAAAGGCGGAAGAAAAGATTCCAGCGGCAGAAGAAAAAATAAAAAAGTTGGACGAAGAACATGAAGCCATCTTTGGGATATTTTCTTATGTAAGAAGCCGACAATATGACATGGAAGCAAATTTGAGGAAAAAATGGCAGGTTAGGAGACAAATAAACATGATATATTTTGATTAACAAATCCTTGTATTAGCTTTATTTAATAATAGTGTATTCATTTTTCTTGTAGGATGCCATGAACACCGTTGAAGATTTACGTAAGCAGATAAAAGAGCTCGAGAACAACAAAGTGAGAACTTTAATGGTAATAGGATGCTTAGTTTTTATTTAGTATTTCCTTTTATAGTAATATCAGGATGTCACGCATTATTTCCTACTTAAAACACATTTTTGTTTAAAAATATTTGTATGCCATTCAAATTAAACCGAAGAAAATTTTTGTTTCGGTTTGTTTTTCTATGACCATTAACAAAATTCAAGGGCAAACATTTTCGTAGGCTGGTTTGTTTTTGTTTCGTTTAATTTTCTATGACCATTAACAAAATTCAAGGGCAAACATTTTCGTAGGTTGGTTTGTTTCTATAAATGCTAGTTTCTTATACGGACAACTATATATGGTTCTTTCAAGATTCAAGAGGAAGAAAGGTTTGAAGATTATGTGTTTGCGACAAAGACGGAAACTACACAAACTCTACAACAAACGTCACTTGCAAAGAAATTTTATTTCGTATTTGAATAAACACCATGGACATGTATTATTTAACAGCTTCATTATCTTTTTAGATATATTATCATGAAGCTAGCCCGCCCATCCGGGCGGGCTATGAAGCTAGTTTAAATATAGAGAATATATCGGAGAATATAATTACCATTTTTAAAACCTTCTAAAATTTGCATGTTATATTTAGAAACACGATTCTGATGGGGAAACTTTAAAAAAAAAAAAAAAAAAAAAAAAAAAAAAAAAAAAAAAAAAATCGACACTAAAGTTTTTAAAATCACACCCTCTTTTTTGAAGTTTTTTATTCGTAATTTCAACACATCTATATTTGGGGAGCTTTTAAAAAAATTCTAATACTAACCCTATTTTTTCTCACTTAAAAATCCAATTGAAAAATGAAAGGACTTGGATTTAAAATCAAGCATTCCCATTGGTTAATCAAATCTCTCGATTTGGCTATAAGTAAGTTCTCTTATTATATACTACTACCTCCGTCCCTAAATAAGTGTCCAGTTTGACTTTTCAGAGTCAAACCGGATCAATTTTGATCTTATCAATTTTTGCGAGTGTTATATAATACTTGATGAAAAATCTATGAATGGATTGGGTTTTAAGTGTATTTTTCATTGGTATAGTTTTTCATCAAGTATTATATAACACAAAAGAAATATTTACGGGGGGGGGGTCGGCTTGGTCTTCTCGTCGGGGGAGGGACGCGGCCACCAAGGGTAGATCGGCCCTTGGTTCAGTCGCCCATAACGACCAGTGTAACAGTAAGTTCAACAATACAAAATGTGTTGGCATGACCAAAGTCTTCAACCATACAATTGTTATTAGTTTGTTCTTTCTGGATCACATGTTTATAATTCTAGTAACCATGGTGTTGTGAATCCATATCCTGATGGATACCATATATCTTTACTCAAATAATAGATCTAAAAATTTAAGCCGATTTTATGGTCCAAAATTCTTGCAAGAATGCTTGATTTCTTTGCTACTTCTTGCGCAAGTACAAGATGGTGACCACCAAAGATATGCCAACAGCTACCACAGGAACAGCCCAGTATTGCTTACTCAACTGAACAAGCTTCTCAGGGACGTAATTCTTTTGTTTCTCTGCGACAACCTCAAGTTGTGGGATGTCTGATGGGTCCAACTCACCGACACAAAAAGTCTCCATTTGTTCCCTAGCGGTTTTGCTATGACCTGCGTCTTCAAATTCTTCTGTAGCGTCTTTCCCTTCAAAATCAGGAAGTTCCAAAATGTAAAGTTTGTATAGATATTCTTATGCTAAAACTTATAATTTCCGGCTCTCATTAATTGTAAAACCATCATTGTGACAGATATAATCATCTGCTGAAAAAGATTACAGATAAGCACTTACATAAGTGATCCCAAACACCCTCATTCGAAAAGTTCAAAAGAAATGTTAGACAAAAGTGTTTGCATATTAGCCGGACCTGATCCATTTTTGACCCATACAAAAACTTTTACCCATTTTGACTTGTTACCCACCTCAACACACCCCACTCCGTTTTGGCACCTCTTAGAAAAATTACTACCAAAAAATCTAAACCTCAATATGACATCTATAATAACAACGCAAAGAATCTTGTGAACCATAACCAGGTTGTCAAAAGCTGATAACTGATAAGTGAATGGCGCTTAATATTTATTTATCAAAAATGACGATGCAATTACGCGGGCTCTCAAACTGATAATTGTAGCTACATTTATCATATAGACTTATAGAGTGAGCATAAGGAATTACCAGTAGCCTGAAGGAGGACATCATCTCCACCTGGATGGTCGTCCAGATACGATGACACATCATACACCTGGTAAGTGGCAACGCAAAAGCAAACAGTAATTCAGTTTCAGATACAATGAATATGTGAGGTGTCCGTATTTGGCGCATTATCTGTGCAACAATTTCTGATAAACGCTTAGGACATTCGATTGCTGTTTATTACAGTGGAAGACCCTTTACGAAGGGGGGTAAATGAATATTATGGAACCCGTAAAAGTAAGATTGAAAAATTATGTGAAACGGATCAAGGAAATGGTAATACAGTCAACAATGTAAACATTATAATCTGAATCCATAGAGCAACCCATTCAATGATCAAAGATCACAACACAAGGACTAGTTAGGACTTGATAACAATGACACGGATTATGTTCCACATTCTACTCGCGGTGACAAGCAATTGCGTTTCTTTCAATATGATTACCAAATAATAATGGTGTAATCAAAACTTGCTATATGGATGAGCTCTTGACCTTAATATTTTCTAACTCTTAAAGGCCAAGCACTAATTATTTGAGGAGGGAGCCCAGAGATGACTATCTGAAACATATTATTTGATAAATAACAGTAACACTCGTGACTCAAATACGTATAAATAAACCACAAGCACCTTCCTAAAGGCCAGACTATATAAACCTACATAAAACAACCTTCCCCTGTGTAAACTTGATGCCTGAAATTTCACATTTCAGAAAATCTATCACTCTTTATCAACCTCTGACACCTCTTATATATTCATTAGTTAGTGTTTTTCCTCTTAAATTAGGTCATTGGTTTCCTCACAAGAGGTCATGGGTTCAAACCTCACCAGGTGTGTACATTTGGAGGTGGCCAGGGAAGGGTCGGAAACGATTCCGAGATTAACCAGGTGAAGCCGCAAACATTACATCTGAGTCAAAAAAGGCTCGCCCTCCCATGGGTAATATGAACAGGGAAAAACCTCCCATTCTTATACTTATAAGTGTATTTACCAATAAATACCTATATCCATACAAGAGGCATAAGTCTTTCTATCATAACCAATTTCATAAACATTAGCCCCTTTTTCTAAAGTATTAGCTTATACTATAACATCATCCCGGAAAAAAAAATCTATAAGTTTAAGCATATGCTGCAACATGACCCCAAGTTTCCTCCTGATTTAGCTTTACACCAGCACCCGTCTCGCACATTGGAGACTCATGGGCACGAGTGCACGACAACTGGTAAACAGATGAGGTTTTCCTTGTTCAGGCTACCCACGGAAGGAGAGCCTTTGACTCATATGTATGCAGTCTAACTAAGGTATCCTCGTGACCATTTCCGACCTTTTCCTTGGCCACCCCCAAATGTGTACCTAGAGCAGTTTGAACCCTAGACCTCCCGTGAGGAGGTTAAATGCCGCACCACTAGGCCATGTGGTGGTGGTTCGAGTGCACGACTACATATTAGTAAATGTGAATCAACTCCACACTACGGATATTGAATTAGCTTATTTTGCCGGTATGGGCTTAATTGAACTTTGAAAAGCTCATACGTCCACTTCTTATGGCTTATGAGCTTATGTCAATACTCTAAATCCAATATTTAGTTATTTTTCTCTATACCAAAACTTAACAACTATATTAAGCAAAGCTTATATACTAAAGCGAATTCGATATAACTCGAAACTCAACATATTCAATTTCAACTTCCTAAACCTCAACGAAAACAACATAAAATAACATCAATCCAACTGATAAACAAAACATTAGAATTATATATATATAAAAAAAAAAAAAAAAAAAAAAAAAAAAAAAAAAAAAAAAAAAAAAAACCTAGGTTAAAAAATATATATATAACCTTGCCGTCAATAACAACCCAACAATCACCAGCCGAACTATGTTCTGATGCTTCTTTCATCGTATACAGCTTTGTTAATGTTGGCATGTTTTTTGATTGGACTAAACAGATGTTTTTTTAAGGATCAAACTGTGAGTTGAGTTGAGTTGAATCTTTGGAGTAGATTCTTTTTATTTGACTTTTAACTGATTGTATAGATAGCCCTAGTATTTAGTTCAAGCTGAATCTTGCTGCACAAGTGCGGAGTGTAATGTTTTTGTTAGACTGGGCTTGTTGGCCCAATTAGTTTATGCTACCCCAAAATAAAAGGTTTTGTTACTTTGTTACTATACTTAACGGAGGGGTGTTTATGTTTCGCTTAACTAGTTATAAGTCTCATTTACGTACGAGATTTACACATAAATCAAATTTATTTTAAAAGTTAGTTTCCTATATAAACATATAAGAATTTATTTATGAAAATTGTGATATAAATATGACTAATAAATATGCATGAGTTTTTTATTATATATTAATATTTTGTAAAAACTGTTATTGAATGAAAGATTTAACTTTGTTTAGCTGACATAGATGTTGAGGTTGAGGTTGATGTTGTTGTTTACCTTTAACTATTGATATCATGTTGTACAAAATGTGCAATTTTAGTGGCACATAATGAGCGTTGATAAATTAAAATATAATATGTTAAGTTTTTTAAAAATGTTTTTCCGGATATTTGTATATAAACTTTAAATAATAATTACATAAGTAGTTGTTATAAGTATAATCACGTATATTTATTTTGATATCACAGTAACTCGTGCTTACCATTTGATATTTATATTATCGTTAATAATACATTAGCCGTATTTAATAATCGAACCCGTGTACACATAAATTAAACTTTTAAATAGGACTAGCCGGGTACCCGTGCGTTGCAGCGGCGGGTACCCGTGTGATTATATTTTTTGGCGATAACAAGGCTTTTCCAATGCATTACTTTTAAAGAAAGAAAAAAAAGAATGTCCAACAGAGGTTATTAATTGGAAATTAGTTTGTTTTCTTACTTACGCACTGAGTAACATAATAAAAAGTTTTTATAGCAGGGTGCCTACGCGATTATATGTTTTTCATGATGCTAACTTAACACATAGCAATAACTTAATGGAACAACTTTACTGCATAGTGTTGCTTTAAAAAATGGGAGACTTGCATCACGATGCAATGACGATACGAAAATGATGGTCAGTGATATAGCAATTCGTTTAGGACGTGTAATATTATATATCGTTTAAACATACAAGGTGTTCTAAAATAGCGGTTTTTGCACCATCTAGTGGTGTCTATATTGCTATGTTGTGGTGGTAAATGGTGGTCCGTTGCGTGGTCGAAAAAGGTGGTGTCAGAAATTCTGACTACATAAAAAATTGGTTTCTATGATCCGCTTAATGATTTGTAAATTTTATTTAGTGAGTGTTTAAAAAAGAAATATAAGATAAGATTGTTTATGCATTATTGTATTATACAATATAATATATTAAGTGTACTTTTGAGTGAAGAGTAATTTAATAGTATCATTATTTAGTGGGTGTTTGAAAGATATAAATAATAAAATGACTTATGCATTATTGTTTTGTACCATTTGATATATTAATTGTACTTTTGAATGATGGGGTATTTTAATTATATTATTAATGATTTGTAAATTTAATTAGTGAGAGTTAAAATAAAAAAGAAAAATTAGATGATTTATGTATTATTATTTTGTATCAAGTGCTATATTAATTGTACTTTTGAGTGAGAGTATTTTAATGTAACACCCCCAAAAATGGTTTGCAGCGGAAGAAAAGATTTTTGGGATGCTACTCAATTGGATCATAACACAAAGCGAAAAATAATAGCTTTTTCGTAAAATATTTCATTTATTGTAGTAAAACAAAGTTTACAAAGTTGAATTGTTGCGGAAAAATGGCCCATTAATAAAATGTGGTCCCCTTACGTAAATCAGAGTCATCTATGACCATGCCATGCCAATGCCCAAGCGCCTCCAGAGTTAGCTATCGTCTTTTCATCCTGAAAATACATGCTAAAAGGTCAACACAACGGTTGAGTGAATTCATATGTTTAATAATAAAGCAGTTGATCACAAGATATATCAGTTTTATAAAATCGACAATGTACGCATACAAAGTCTTAGTTAACCTGGGCTAAGATGTTTTACACCCAAAATAGAAAGTTGATATTATTGCCCTAAGCTCATGACACCAAGACTCAACTGCATACACCTAATTACTGGTGTACGTAATAATATGCCCCCCAGGAGGTAATTGCCAATTACCTAAGAGATTCAAATATGATGCGCCCTGGTTATTTCCGATAACCAAGTCGAGGTCGTTACTCCCTTTAGTACTATCCATGATATTTGCGTTCACTCGCAAGTGACTAATGGTTCATGATGAAGGGGTCTTTTGGCAAACAACTTAGGCATAATAATAATAATATCAAGAGAACAGCAAACAGTTTTCAAGCAATTGTGATCATAAAAGTAGTAGTAGCATGTATTCTCCCCCAAGGAGTTTATAAAACAGTTAAAAGAGTAAAAGTAGGGCTATGAACTCACCTCAGTGCGAAGCAATGCAAGAATCGATACTATCACAACTAGCATCGGAAAAGAAACAAAGTAGTATCAAGTGGGGCATCGCTCAACGACGCAAGAGTATAGGCATAACGGCTCGTCATCGGCTCAACCTAGTAGTGTACGGCTTGTCTCAGAATACGTATCGTAAAGTAATTGAGTTTTCAAAGGATAAGTGTTTTAGTTTTCATGGAATACTCAATGTTTGTTTAAAAGCATAATGTATCGTATTTCAAAAAGTTTATCATTAATGCTTCGTGGGTGGTAATAAAACAAAGACTCTACAAGACTCACGCCAAATATAACTCACACCAAAGCGTAATGTATATCCCAATACATTATAAAGAATAGTCAAGAAGTATTGACCAAGACTCAAGAACACTCATCTAAATAATGAAACATAGAGAAGAAATTAAACAGGTAAGGATCAATTAGCAATTAAGTAACAAGTACGTAAGTGATAGAGTTTCCGACATTTACTTGATACTCCCAAATAGTTTAGAAATGTCAATTAGACTTCATAAGAAAACTACAATTACAATAACATATAAATTATAAGTATATATTAAACCACGATTAAAACGCAGCCGTTTAGAACTGTAGCTGCACTGTAGATGCTTTCCCGCCAAAATTTCACATGGCCTGGCCCAAAAAAATTTTCACACGGCATGGCCCAAAAAAAAATCTATTTCTCCTCCCTATCTGCTAGAAAATTCCACATCCATCTTTCTCCCATCACCGGTTCTGGAGTCTTCTTGCATAAACTCCATCTTAAAAAAAACACACACATAGACACGCAAAAATTAATACCATCATTAGCAACCCAAAGCCACCGCCGAATATATGCTTGGATATGAATCGATTCATTTACTGGATTAGGTCACACCCTTATCATCCTACAGGTATGATTTGGTCTGAATAGTTATCTGATATGAATCGATAACATATGGATTAGGGCAAAAAGGATGCTAAATCGATTTATCATCCTATTTTATCTAAAAACCTTTTTGCCCTAATCCAGTAAATGAATCGGTTTATCATCCTTTTTACCCTAATCCATATGTTATCTGATATGAATCAATCATGCCATAAGTTTGGTGTTAAATGATTGATTAATATCAGGTAATATATTCATTGGTGCTGTATAACGTTTAGGGTTAAAAAGAGGATTAAATTTCAGTGATTGGTGTGAAGAAGAAATGGGTCAGAGTGTGAACAACTTTCAGAGTATGACGAAGTTGTTAAACTTGCAGATCAAGGTAACAACGCATTATAATCATTTTTTTAATAAACATTTGTGGGTATTTGTGTTATTAAATTTTTGGGTTTTTTTTGTAATGTTGGCGGTTACACCCGGTGATGAAGATGCGATTAGGTGTAAAGTGGTCGCCTTGATTAGGGATGATAAGATTGATGATGCTATTAATGTTATTGATGTTTTCACGAAAAAGTTCCCTGTCGATTTCGGTTTTTTGAAGGTACAGTTGTTTAAATTGTCAATTTTTATTGTCATCATTGTGCAAATTGCTGCATTGGTGTGGTTGTGATTCGCGAGATATGTTGTGACGATTCTGAATTTTGATTAAACTTGAGCTATTACATCAACAACTCTTGAATTGATATACGATGGATCTGTAATTCTATTATTCCTGTTAAACATTATTCAACTTGCAGATCACCGTTAACTAATTTTCTAATTGTTGTTATCATTGTAGGCGTTGCCATGCGAACTAAAACAGGTTATAGCACTTTAGATACAAATAATTGGCGTCAACGGTCTGCCACTTGAGGTAACGTAATGACTTATCTGGAATGGCAACTACTTGAATTTCAGGTTAGCATGTACTAATTTCGTAATTGTGGTCATTCTAGGTGCGTCTATGCAACCAGTGGGAAGTGCCAGCACTTTACACGAAAATAATAGGCCCGCACATTCACTCACACGAGGTGATTGGCTTATTTCTTTTTAATCACATTTATTTGTTTTGTCTTTGTATTCTTCCTTTAATCTTTCTGTAGATACATGGATGTGAACGTCCGTGAGCACAACAAGTAGTTAAGGTATATATTGTTCCTATATCTTTGGTTTTCAATCTATTATATCCACCTATTTTATAACGATAATACCTGTTGTTACCTCTGGATTTCATAAGCCGAGATTACCTTAACAGCTTTTAGGAGACTGGTGCTCATGATCGTCATTGCTTTGCTGAATCAAATGGTCATTTCTACATGACTTTTTGGACGTTTTTTTTGCTAACAAGTATGCGAAAAATGAAGTGAACCTCCTTTTGGAGTCCACCTTCAACCTGCGGGTCCACGGAAACTGGTATCAAGAATAAGGTATGTGGGAATGATCTTTGGAATGGTTTTAATTTGCACATGGATATGGCAAGCTAGGATTCTCCTAAGGAGGTCTCAGGGTTGATTTAAGTCAGCTTTAACAACCCGGGGTTGCAACTACGACAACATATGACGAAAACAGTAATTTTTTTGTAAAGTGTAAAAAGTTTGAACTTTAATGAAATGCAGCTACGCTTGAGAATTAACTTACTAATTTTTTTGGTAAACTTACAGCAGGAATGCAAAGCTGCTCCAAACAAGCCAGTAACAGCTGCTGCTAAGAACAAAAATAAGACATCCATTTCATTCGAAGACAGTTCTAGAGAGGATAGTGGTTCTGAGTAAGAGGTATTGTCATTTTTTTCTTACTTGATAATTCAGATAGCAGTTTGATAAACTTACGTAATTCCAGGATACTAATGTGGTCTCTATATGATGAAATTTGAACGTATTTGTTTGTACCAAAAGAGCTATTAACCACAGTATAACTTATGTCTGCACAGTGTGACAATTGTATTTTTTTTTCTTCACAGCATTGAAACAATAACTGGTGGTGAATATCGAGAAAGAAAGACATGTCGGCCTTTTATTAACGTGGGTGGGTAAGTAACGAGATAAATTCGTCAGCCAGCTCCTTGAAGCAATCTATGGGAGTTCCGGTCTCGATGATTGTCTAGATTCCGTGTTCAGCATGGGCACTAGGTCAAACACTAGATCAATTCAGAGCTATACAAGTGAGGTAATAACAACTTTAAAAAAAAAAATAAGCGCCGTATCAGTTTATGGTTGTGATTCTTTCAATTTTGTAACATGTGATTTCAATTTAACCTGACCTGTAGGGGTTAGCAATTGCTTAATAGGTTAATGGAGGATATATAATTGATATTTCTGGAAAAGGCATAAGCCTTTTTAATGAGCATAACCAAACACCCCCGTAGTTTTTATAATTAGGCTCATAAACAAATTCAATGACTTTTAAATTCTGGAATTGTCATGGAGATATGTAATTAGTTTTATACCAAAGTCGTAAGCTTTACTGATGAGCCTAACAAAATGCCCATTTAGTTTTTAGACTAATCTGATCGGCAAATGCAAACACTATCCGTCGCACTGTCTTTTGAGAAAACATGAAAAGGAGCGTTATAATTACATATGTCCATTTAATAGTTAATTATGTTACCCCCGTCTGATGCATGAATATCAACTCTTAATTTCTCCATTTAATGGCTATAGAAACTGTTTTTTTCTGTTGAAATTCATTATGTCATTCTGATTATTTGCTGATTGTCCTGTTCACAACTACTTCATTTAAAAGTTGATTATCGGCTGATTAATGTTGACGGCGGTTAGTTATATACAAATGGTGCCTCAGCCCACGTCGACTCTTGATCATCCATTAACCAACGTAGAAAAAACTAAGTTATATAAGAACTCGATTGGTGGCAAAAAGGTAGGAATTTGTTTTGTTTTTTCAGTCTGGTTTTTTCGGTGCGGATATTTTGGTTAACTTTGGTCTTTATGTGTGCTTTTAGTATGAAGCACCTGGATGCTTATGCGGTGGCTTGGGGTTTTTTTCGAGCTCTTGGTTGCGGAGTGGGTTTCAAGCTGACATGAGGAGTGTGCAGGGTACAGTTGCACTTCGAGGCGGTATTATGGGTTCCAATATTATTCTCAAGTATAAGATTTGCCATTTCGGTTTTGGTTACAAATTAAATTCATCTTGGACACTGCAACTGATGCACTTCCACCAATGTTAACAGACATTCCATGGAGCAAATATGCAGGCACATCATCCTCATTAGGCCATACAATGATCGAAGAGCCTGCAGAAAAGACAAACAAAGTCAAAGCATATGTCCACAGGTGTCCGCAAAAAATTGTTTGCAAGTACAGAAGACGAACCCAGTCGACCGAATGCAAAGAAGCCCAAACATGACTAGCAACATCCTCAAACCACTATGCTGTACCAGTATGTACGATAATCGATAGGACATAAATTACTCTAAGTAGGTACTGTAACATGTATGATAGCGGTTTCAATTGCCTGTAAGTCTGTGGTCGAGCATGTTAGCCACCACTAGGATCAAAACATGATTTTTTTTTTGTAAAAACAGGCAGCCATAATGTATGTACCTATTTGACAAAGACTATGTCCAGCAACACTGTTTGCATTTAATTCCACTTGAATATGTTATGTGTTTTGTAATTCCTTTAGTTTAATTTGCATAGCCTGTATACAGCCATACAACTCTGCATCCATTTAAAAAAAAAACATGTCACATGCAATACAGTCTTGAATGAACTGTACAGTAAGCACAAACAAATGCAAAAATCTAAAAGTACATGATATCATATCATACTCTCCTACCAAGGAACAAGCCTCTTTTATGAGTAATTAGCCCAACAAAACATTACTATTTATTGATGCACAATCGCCTCGGCTAAAAAATTCGCTCGCCCGCAACGCGGCGGACCAGTGCCAGTCTCGTTTTTTTATAAAACATATGTTTGGTTCTTGTCGGGTTTTATATAAATAAAAGGATTCCCAAATAGAAGTATAAGTTTAATAAGTTTTTATAAATTCCGACATGATGCGTCCGTTTATACAATATTTCCGTGTTAATAGACTTAATAAGATAAATTTCCTTTTTTTCAAAACAGTGATTTCCGACGATCGTAGTTTATCTCTCGTTATTGGTTCAATAATTGAAAATTGAATATTTAGGTTCGTTACAAATCATATATATTAAGTCCGTTTCGAGTCTAATATATTGCATTCGACTCTAATCCAAATTTCTAATTGTATAATCCGGTTACGTCCGGTGTCAAGTAATTATATGTACAAGTCCAATAATATTAATCCGGTTACGTCCGGTAATTAACTCTCAAACGCACAAAGTTATAACTCTATTTAGACTCAAAACCCATGTCCGTTGGGCTTGTTATCCCAATGATACCAAACAGACTCTTTTTAATTTGACACTTGGGCTTGAGACCCAATAACAACTCACATCCTAAATCCAGTCCAAACTCAAAATAATCACATACCCCTGGAGTGAGTAGTCTAGAGGTGCACAAAAACCGGTTTTTACCGGTTTTTAGTTTTTGGAAAACCGGTTTTTAAAAAACCGGTTTTTCCAAAAATCAGTTTCGGTTTTTTTCGGTTTTTCTGGAATCGGTTTTTTTCGGTTTTGAAAGTTCGGAATCGGTTTTTTTCGGTTTTAAATGTTCGGAATCGTTTTTTTATCGGTTTTTTACCGGTTCGGTTTTTTTCGGTTTTAAATGTTCGGATCCGTTTTTTATCGGTATTTTACCGGTTCGATTTTTTTTTGGAATTTAAAACATTTAATACTAATACATTTCGAATACAATCATAACTTTTATTTAAATAATACAATTATACAACTAAAACTATAAAATACTAATACATTTCGAATACAATCATAACTTTTATTTAAACAATACAATTATAGAACTAAAAATAAATAAATACTAATACATTTCGAGCTTCGGCATGGCCATCACCCAAAAACATATTAGTGTACTCAAGTATATCGAGCTTCGGCATTGCCATCACCCGTGTATACTCAAGAAATTAAATCCTCCCAAACTTCTTCTACATCTAACTCTTCAACATCAAATGGTTCAAATTCACCTTCATCTAATTCGGTAGTTGGAGGTGATATCCCCATTTCATCTTCTTCTTGTGCTATAGTTTCTTCAACTTCTTCAATCGAACCTTCCAACGATCTTTCATGTTGTACCCTATCTACTCCGTCCATATAATCTTTCAAACATACACATACTTCCACGGATTCGGGGCTTAGTTTTGTCTTTTTTTCCGATATAATTCTACCACTATGAGAAAAGGCCGATTCGGAAGCTACCGTCGAAGGTTGGACCGCTAATAAGTCACGAGCCATAGCGGCTAAAATTGGAAATTGGATTTCCCTTTCTTTCCACAAAGCCAAAATGTCAAAGTTTGCAAACTCATCGGGACTTAAAGTTGTTAAAAAGTTTGTAGCCATATATTGTCCCAACTCGCTTGTTGGGGCCGATGATCGTTGACGCTTTGTAGCGTCTTCACGTAAAGTATTATAAAGGTTTATGTTAATGTCCCTTGTCATTCGAGACGAACCGGCCCGCATTGGGTCGAGAATTGGGTTTGGTTGTTGACCATATTTTGTTGCATAAATTTCAAACAATTTTTAAAATAATCATTAAATTTAAAAACTTGAGATTCTATATAGTTGGGATCTTCACCGTCTAACCCAAATGATAATTCTAAATTTTCCATTATTCTTTTTATTAAAAGTTCTACGCCTCCAACATTTAAACATGGATTAAGTGCAGCGGAACAAGTATAAACCAAAGGTAAACTAGCAAAATATTTTATAAATCTCTTTTTTATAACTTTAACCATTTTTCTAAACATTTGAGTAGGTGAGTCTTTTAATTCGTCTAATTTTTCCGTCATAGCATAAATTTGATTTAAAACTAATGGGCTAGTTGGGTAATAAACACCCGATACTATAGTTGTTGCCTCTTTAAAAACTTGTAAAAAAATAGTTAAAGCATTTAGTTGATCCCAATCTTGGTCATCTATCGAAGTGGAACAGTTTTTTTCAACAAGTAATTCATTAAAAGCATGTAAAGTATTACATTGTCATAATATATTTTCAAACATAATGCAAGTAGAATTCCACCTAGTAGGTGTATCAAAGGCCGGTCCTAGGGGTGGTTCACCACATTGTTTACGAAAACGTTTATAGTTCATTTGTCGTTCATTGCTCGAGCGATATATATTTGTTAACATACCCCTAAATCTCAAACGTAAACTCTCACATATTTTTAATGCCGCTTGAACGGATAAATTTATAACATGAGCAACACAACGGGAATGAAAAAAAGCACCATCTAAAATGGGTTTTATACGTGATGCGTGCCAAACAGTCAAGCTAAATCACTCAAGCCTGCCACTTGTGAATGGCAGACCGTAATCAGCTTAAAACTGCTCAAGCACGAATGCAATGAAGATCTGAGGAGTATAGTGTTTCCCCGGGTCGTTATGTCCCAGCGAGCTATGCAATGGATTATCAAACGTAAAGTGATCGAGAAATTTGAACGAAAAAGGGAATTGAAAGATTACAACTACAGGAAAAGCTCACAAATTACAACGGCTTAAATGCAAATTAAAGAAAGTTAAAAAGATAAAAAAAAATATTAAATAAACGCTATCACTATTTTAAAATTGATGAAAGTTTAAAACTTAAAACTTACGTTTAAATAAAAATTACGTAAACGTACAAATAAAAACGTGAAACTTACACAATAAAAATCCTAAAAATATGAAAAATACATTTTTACAATCCTAATGATAAAAGAAAATTTATAGAAAAAGAAAATTACTTTTACAACTATTTAATTAATTATTGTTAATTAAAAACTATTTTTAACTATTAAATAATAGCCTAAAATACAAGAAATTAGGAAATAAAGCTAGAAAAATAAAATTTTGACTTAGAAAAATCTAAAATAACAAAATAGAATTTTCAAAACTATTTTTTTATTTTTCTGAATATTTTTCTATTTTTTATGAATATTAAACTATTAAAAACTAATTAAATTACTAAAAATTACAAAATAAACTATGAAAAATCTGGAAAATTACTTTTTTCACTTTTTATATTTATCTAAACCTAAGAAAAATGAAAACTTATTTTTTTGAACCTTTTCTGAATTTTTTGTATTAAAAGCTAATTAAAATTGCTTAAAAACTAATTTAAATTAAGAAAAATAGCAAATCAACTTAGAAAAATCTGAAAATTTCAGGAAAACTCTAAAATAATATTAGGAAGCTAGGAAAATTGGAAAAACAGGTACTTATGTGGGGGAATTTGAAACTGATGTGTCAAGTGCTTATAAATAAGCACTTGAATAAGCTAAATGAAGACCAACAAGCACCAACTGTTTACAGAAGCCAAACTATGCTACAATAACTAAAATGCAACAAATCCTAACTGTTTTTAACCACTGGATTACAAGTTACAAGGATTTGGCTATAAGAGCTTATAAGCCAAAACAGGTTCTGGGTAGCTACTTTGGACACAAGCACAAGTTTTAAAATAAGCTCAAAATGAAAAACACAAATTGGAACCTAAAGCAGACCTGGGTGAGACATATCAAACCAAAAATCAGACTATGACCAGCCCTTATGACCCCTGTGCACCTTGCACAAAATCTGAGAAAACTCAGATTAGAATGAGCCCTGTGAACAGGGCAATTGACACCTAAAAGAGAAGCAGTTTGTAGCTTATACAAAAATTGTAAAATTTCACAAAAATGCTGATAAGTAAAAAGACCAGTTGAAGTTTCTAAAATGCCAAAGTTCACTGAATTTGGCTCAAAGATGAGCTCATGAAAAATCCTTGCAGTTGGCCCCAAAACAGGTTTTTCCAAATTTGACTTTTGAAGCAATATTGAAAAGTTTGACTTTATTGAACTTTGAATCCAATTTTATGACTGATATTGATGAAATATGATGGAATAAGCATAATGCAAGCAATGTTTAACAATTCTAAACACAAAACAAGGTTTTGCTAATCCAAAATTATAATAGAGAAACAGTGAGATGGATTTGATGAGATGTTTGACTTTCAGTGGTTGCAGGCTCAATTTAATGACTCAAATGAGTTAGTATAGACCTAATAAGCATGAACCAACAGATATTGATCACTGAATAGACCCTTATGACAGTTAGATCAGCAGAACCAAACACACCTTTAACTATGGTTTTGCAAACTAAAACTAAGATAAACACTGAACAAGCATAGATTATTGATCAAACTAACTTAATATAACTTAAAGACTACTATTAAAACAGGCTTGAGCTTATTAATACTACAAAGACAGATTATGCATAAGAACTTTGAAATGACTTACAAATTGTCCAAAGCCACTATGGCTTGCTAACTGTGAAACCAGAACTTCTAACCTACATTATCCAACCATTTGGACTTAAAATCAATCCCAAACCCAGACTGCATCAACCCATTTCCATTTCCATTACCAACTTGACCAAGTTTGACTTTCTTTGACCAAGAACCAATAGTGATTGAAACTTGATTGCAGGTTTGTAAAAAGATGAAATAAGCTTAAATAAGCTTGTTAGAGCTTAAAGGTAAGCTAAGAAGAGCTTTGATACATGAGTTTGAAAATAAGAATTGCAACAGTAAACTTAACAATGTGAAATGGTAATTTGACTTAAATTGATACTTGAAAATGATTTATATTGATACAATAACTTAAACTGAGTACATTATAACAAAAGGTTACAGAATTTTTCACTTAACTAGAACTTAACATTAAAAACGACATTAATAAAAAATTAAAAACTAGTAGACTACTTCTCTTGCTTCCTTTTGCTTCTCTTTATACTCCAAGATCTTTCTCTCTCATCTCTGATGAATTCCCACTTGAAATGATAGCCATTGGATGGCTAAAAGTGATCCTGGCCTTTGAATCCGTTTTTGGCGCCAAAATGGTTATTTGACAGATTGAGAGTTGAGTGAAATGGGGGAGAGGCATTAATTGTATTTGGAGTTTGGTGGAGGTGGGGGGAACAAGGAGAGGTGATTGTGAGCTGGGTGGTTGTGTTGGTGGCTGGGATGGTGGGCAGACAAGGGGAGGGAAAGAAGGAAAGGGGATGGCGGGGTTGTTTTGTTTGACTGGTTGTTTGACCAGATATTAGTAGGCAGGGGGGTCAAAATTGGTGAAGGGTCCAAAGGATAAAAGGCAGGGTCCAAGGGTTTTATGATAGGGTCCAAAATAGGTTTAAAGGATTAAATAGACAAGGACCTATGTTGCAATTTCTGAAAATAGAGGGACCAGTGCTGCCAATTTGCAAAGTTGCTTCAAGGGACCACAATTGACAAGTTTCCATAGTACAAGGACTAAACTTGACATTTTCCAATTTTCCAAGGGCCATTTTTGACATTTTTCAAACTTGAGGGACCAAAGTTGTAGTTTTGCAAATTTTATATTTCAAGGGTTTGTTTTGACAACTTTTGAATCCCATGGACCTTAAATGACATTTTTCTTTATTTTGATATACCAGGGACTGTTTTTGACAACTTTTGAAACTTGGGGGACTAAAACTGCCAATTTTGCAAACTTGATACGTTTTTCATCTGATTTTGATCTTTTTGCATTTAAAACACATAAAACACTGATTTGTGATATTTTTATCATTTTGATGCATTTCTGAGTGTTTTCAGATGAATTTGCAGTTTAAATGGTACAAAAATGATGAGTATTTAGACACTCATCAATCCCCCACACTAAACTATTGCTAGTCCCTAGCAATCTTTTGAGAAAAACTAATGGATTTCAATCTCTTTACCAAAAGCCATTACTTCTGGAGTAGCCAAATGTTTTAGTTCAAGTAAGAACCATGGTACACTGATAACCATGTGATTTTGAGCAAACCACCAGCTTCCAACGGATTTGATTTGTCTTTACCAGAAGCCGTTTGCTCTGGACTAGCCAACTCTTAGATAAATTATCAATATTATCTTTGGTGAGCTGATTACCAATTATGGTTTTTCCACTGCCTTTACCACAAGCCATAATCTTGCGGGCTAGCCAACTCTTCACTTTTTAGGATATGGTGAGCTGAATACCATACAATTTTGGGCAAATTGCAAGCCGTCAACGGATTTGAGATATCTTTACCAAGAGCCGTTTGCTCCTGGATTAGCCAATCCTTTTGTCTAATAGACATGGCGGACTGATAACCAATTGAGTAAGTGTAAAACACTTACTCCAAAAAAAAATTTGGCCAAAAACGGGGGAATTGGGATAATTATATGATAAAATTCGTGAGAATTCCCCCCCACACTTAGAAATGAATATTGCCCTCAATATTCAAAGTACCGGCGGTTATGCCGAAACAAATAACGTAAAAGGGAAATATTTAGGCCATTATTTAGAAAGAGGATTTTTTATTTTTTTTTTATTTTTTATTTTTTTATTTTTATTTTTTTTTGAAACTCTTATATACACAACATGTGGGGCAACCCCCCCACACTTAGGTGGTACACACGGGTGAAAACCCATGTTAAGCTACTGTTTTTTATTACCGAGTCGCTAGCTTGACTCGACCCCGAATTCATTTGTTCATGGGGAAAGTAACGTGGAAAACCAATCTCGATCGGACTTTCGTTAACAATGTTAATAAACATATGAACATCAGAAAGTTCCACACCGACGAGATACAACCGCGGTATTGTTAATAGTAGAGACTATAAGGGATTATACCGGGGTCAAAGATGGTGTCCTCATTCCCGAAAGAGAAAAGGGAAAGAGCAACCACACCATCTGTGAAGAATGGAATAAAGACGTACATGAGAATGCAAGTCCATTCCTCAGCAGAGAGAAGCAAATCACCAGTTTTGACATCTTTAAGCTTAAACTTGAAGCTTAGATGGTGATTGTCAAGAAGATGTCCGGGAGGGAGGGTGGGAAACGGTTCTTCAATCAACAGACTTTCCAGAAAAAGGATGTCTCCCTCCGGATCAAAGTAAGTGTTATCAATTCCCGTTGGAATTGACTCATCACTAAGAAATGCATCGACTTCATTCCAAAAGTTGTCATCTTCCTCATCAGGAGTGAGAGAAGGGATGGAAGAGTCGGGAATAAGACTAGAAGATGATGGATCATTTTTGAGCAATTCATCAATGGGAAGAATGTCTCCCATTGGATCACAAACATCATCATCCAACTCAGATGAAACTGAAGAGAGTTTAGTTTCATCCACAGAGTTAACAATCTCGATGCGACAAACTGATTCCGGAGGTGGGACAAGTGGTGTGCTCTTAGAGCTAGCAGTTTCCACCACTTCCGATGAAGTCTCCGATTCTAGATCATCATCATCAAGAACACTCTTGACTTCCCTGGTACAACTTTCAAACCATTTGTTTGAACCAGGGTTGATTTTCAAAGCTTTAAGCTCAGCACGTTTTTGAAAACTCCTCTTAACCGTGAAGTTTGAGAGTGTTGCATTGAATCTTTCAGATCTTTGATCAATTGTTGCAACACTCTGTTTGTACAGAGGTTTGGAGTTCTGGTTGATATTCAATGTGAGCTCTTCGTTGTCAACCCGTATGGTCAACTCTTCAGCAAACACATCAATCAGAGCACGACTCGTTCTCAAGAAAGCTCTCCCTAAGATGAGGGGAACTCTAGGATCTGCATCGAAGTCTACAACAACAAAGTCAGTAGGAAAATGAAACTTTCCCACTTTCATCATGACATCCTCGGCTATCCCAAGTGGACGAGTTACGGTACGGTCCGCTAGCTCGAGTGTCATACGAGTGGATGAAAGTTTAGGAAGGGACCGTTTCTTCCATACTGAGAGTGGCATGAGGTTAATGCTAGCGCCAAGATCGGCCAAGGCGGAGCATTGAAACATCCCCAAGAAATCACACGGGATTAAAAACCGGCCAGGGTCTTCAAGCTTTTCGGGAAGCTTATTAAGAATGGCCGCTGAGCATTGCTCATTTAGAGGGGTTTTCGCCATCTCAGACAACTTATCTTTGTTGCTCAGTAAGCCTTTAAGCGTGGATTCAAATTTAGGCATTAGAACGAGAGCATCAACGAAGCTTATATCAAAGTGAAGCTCATTGAAGATTTGGAAAATTTTTTCCATTTGCTCTTTGTTTTTGTCTTTGAGCTTCTCATCATTCATTCTTGATGGGTAAGGAAGCTGACTAGACTTTTGAGCCGGGATGGAAGTGTTTTTTGGCTCAGAATTTTTCTTCGGAACTTCGGGTTCCGGACTTAAAGGTTGGACTACCGAAGGTGGGACGTGTGCGGTACTTCGTGGGCTTGAGAATTGCACCTTGTCCGTTGTATCCTTGGTAACTTGACTCAATGCCACAGGAGGAGGGGGCATTGGAGTCTTAGGTCCATTGTGCGTCTTACCACTACGAGTGGTGACGGCTTTCAACTCGGCATTTGGATTAGGAATTGTATTGCTTGGGAGTCCTCCAGAAGATGATGAAGCTTTGTTCATATTCATGTTCATGAAACTGCTCATCATATTCTTTAACTCATTTGTCTGCCGAGACATTGTGGTATCAATTTCCTTTTTAAGCTCAACTCTCATGTTATTGATTTGAGTTTGCATTGAACGCATGTTTGACTCAGTAATTTTCATGAAGTCATTTGGCATGGGAGCTTGAGGAGGTTGTTGATAACTTTGATGATTTGGAGCTTGATATGGTTGAGGTTGGTTGAAATTGTTCCGGTTTTGATTGAAATTTTGAGAGTTATTGAAATTTTGTCCTTGATTCGGAACAAAGCGATTTTGATTGCCATGGTTTTGCACTGGAGGAAAACCAGGTGGTGTCATACCGCTAGGTGCACGGTAGTGAGGATCAGCCTGTGGTCGGTATTGATTGTGGTTTACCGAAGCTACGGGAGCTTGGTAAAAGGAAGCATCGGTTGCTTGACAATCATAATACGCATGTGGACCACTACAAGTTTCACACACCTTGTTTACGGCTTTGACTGGTTCAGGCTTATGAATTTCGCTTTTGATTTCCTTGACATCCTTAATCATACAACGGATGGCATCCGTTAGAGCAGCTATCGGAGCTGCTAACTCAGAAGAGTTACTGGATGAAGAAGAAGGGGGGTTAGGAGTATTGACTTTGTTGCGAGAAATAGGAACTTTTGATTTTTGATCGCAAATCTCAATCACATCTTTAGGTCTACGATTCAAGATATTGCCGCCTGCGGCTGCATTCAAGGAATCTTGATCGTTACCGTTCAACCCATTGTAGAAGATATTGACTTGTTGAAGCTCCGTGAATTCATGATGGGGGCATTTCCTGAGGAGATCTTTGAATCTCTCCCATGCCTCTCCAAAGTTTTCATCGAAATTTTGACGAAATCCAGAAATTTCATTTTTAAGATTAGTCGTCTTTGATGGAGGAAAGAAATAATTCACAAACTTTTGAACAAGATCCTCCCAAGTTTCGATAGATCGAGGGGGTTCTTTTTCCAGCCAAATCCGGGCTGTCCCCTCAAGAGAGAATGGAAAAAGCATCAACTTGATGACTTTTTGAGGCACATCCTTGAAATTGATAGTCGAAGTCAACTTGTTAAACCAACGGATGTGTGCATACGGGTCTTCACGATCAAACCCGTGGAATTGATTTGTAGACACAAGTTGGATCAAATGTGTCTTCAATTCAAAGTGATCAGAGTTGATTACTGGTAGAATGATGGCATCTCCATAACCCTCGGTGGGTGCCTGGAGCATTTCCGCCATAGTTCGTTCGTCTGCCATATTGTTGTTTGAAATAGTACGAATCTCGGGTTCGACTATTTGGGCAGCACGTCTACGAGAACGTCTTCTAGGAATTTCTGCTAGATCACGCAAAGGACTCAATGATCTAGAAGAACGAGTGCGCATGCACTAGAGTTAACTCTAAGGGATCTCAGAGCTAAGGAGAGAAATGGGAATTATGAAAATCTTTCAGATGAGAATGGGAATTATGAAGACGTTTTATAAAAATTGGGGTGAGAAGAATCTTTATGGGTTTTCTGGTTCTGAAACGTCGATATCACAACAAAATCAATTAACACAAAATCGAGGCAAAACAACAGTGAACTTAACTAATAATCACAATATGAATGGCTTCTTTGAAAAAGGTACACCAATCACAAGGACACAAAGGCAAGTTTTAAATCTTTAGTTCGGGAACTTATTATGGTCGCACCCCCAGTTAGGTAGTGCACTGCCTTGGTTTGCGGTGGTAATCTTTTAAGTTGTTATTTATTAAAGAAAACGACGAATCTTTTTGTATTTTTTTATATTTGATACATATATAGAAACAAAAGGAAAATATTTTTGTGTTTTATACGTTTTTGGCTGTTTTTGGGTTTTTGGACTTTTTTATAAGAAAATATGGATATATATATATAGATATGGATGATATAAACAAATGAGTGAGTATTCAAACAACTAATCTGCTAAACGGAAGATAGATGCCAAACAGTCAAGCTAAATCACTCAAGCCTGCCACTTGTGAATGGCAGACCGTAATCAGCTTAAAACTGCTCAAGCACGAATGCAATGAAGATCTGAGGAGTATAGTGTTTCCCCGGGTCGTTATGTCCCAGCGAGCTATGCAATGGATTATCAAACGTAAAGTGATCGAGAAATTTGAACGAAAAAGGGAATTGAAAGATTACAACTACAGGAAAAACTCACAAATTACAACGGCTTAAATGCAAATTAAAGAAAGTTAAAAAGATAAAAAAAATATTAAATAAACGCTATCACTATTTTAAAATTGATGAACGTTTAAAACTTAAAACTTACGTTTAAATAAAAATTACGTAAACGTACAAATAAAAACGTGAAACTTACACAATAAAAATCCTAAAAATATGAAAAATACATTTTTACAATCCTAATGATAAAAGAAAATTTATAGAAAAAGAAAATTACTTTTACAACTATTTAATTAGTTATTGTTAATTAAAAACTATTTTTAACTATTAAATAATAGCCTAAAATACAAGAAATTAGGAAATAAAGCTAGAAAAATAAAATTTTGACTTAGAAAAATCTAAAATAACAAAATAGAATTTTCAAAACTATTTTTTTATTTTTCTGAATATTTTTCTATTTTTTATGAATATTAAACTATTAAAAACTAATTAAATTACTAAAAATTACAAAATAAACTATGAAAAATCTGGAAAATTACTTTTTTCACTTTTTATATTTATCTAAACCTAAGAAAAATGAAAACTTATTTTTTTGAACCTTTTCTGAATTTTTTGTATTAAAAGCTAATTAAAATTGCTTAAAAACTAATTTAAATTAAGAAAAATAGCAAATCAACTTAGAAAAATCTGAAAATTTCAAGAAAACTCTAAAATAATATTAGGAAGCTAGGAAAATTGGAAAAACAGGTACTTATGTGGGGGAATTTGAAACTGATGTGTCAAGTGCTTATAAATAAGCACTTGAATAAGCTAAATGAAGACCAACAAGCACCAACTGTTTACAGAAGCCAAACTATGCTACAATAACTAAAATGCAACAAATCCTAACTGTTTTTAACCACTGGATTACAAGTTACAAGGATTTGGCTATAAGAGCTTATAAGCCAAAACAGGTTCTGGGTAGCTACTTTGGACACAAGCACAAGTTTTAAAATAAGCTCAAAATGAAAAACACAAATTGGAACCTAAAGCAGACCTGGGTGAGACATATCAAACCAAAAATCAGACTATGACCAGCCCTTATGACCCCTGTGCACCTTGCACAAAATCTGAGAAAACTCAGATTAGAATGAGCCCTGTGAACAGGGCAATTGACACCTAAAAGAGAAGCAGTTTGTAGCTTATACAAAAATTGTAAAATTTCACAAAAATGCTGATAAGTAAAAAGACCAGTTGAAGTTTCTAAAATGCCAAAGTTCACTGAATTTGGCTCAAAGATGAGCTCATGAAAAATCCTTGCAGTTGGCCCCAAAACAGGTTTTTCCAAATTTGACTTTTGAAGCAATATTGAAAAGTTTGACTTTATTGAACTTTGAATCCAATTTTATGACTGATATTGATGAAATATGATGGAATAAGCATAATGCAAGCAATGTTTAACAATTCTAAACACAAAACAAGGTTTTGCTAATCCAAAATTATAACAAAGAAACAGTGAGATGGATTTGATGAGATGTTTGACTTTCAGTGGTTGCAGGCTCAATTTAATGACTCAAATGAGTTAGTATAGACCTAATAAGCATGAACCAACAGATATTGATCACTGAATAGACCCTTATGACAGTTAGATCAGCAGAACCAAACACACCTTTAACTATGGTTTTGCAAACTAAAACTAAGATAAACACTGAACAAGCATAGATTATTGATCAAACTAACTTAATATAACTTAAAGACTACTATTAAAACAGGCTTGAGCTTATTAATACTACAAAGACAGATTATGCATAAGAACTTTGAAATGACTTACAAATTGTCCAAAGCCACTATGGCTTGCTAACTGTGAAACCAGAACTTCTAACCTACATTATCCAACCATTTGGACTTAAAATCAATCCCAAACCCAGACTGCATCAACCCATTTCCATTTCTATTACCAACTTGACCAAGTTTGACTTTCTTTGACCAAGAACCAATAGTGATTGAAACTTGATTGCAGGTTTGTAAAAAGATGAAATAAGCTTAAATAAGCTTGTTAGAGCTTAAAGGTAAGCTAAGAAGAGCTTTGATACATGAGTTTGAAAATAAGAATTGCAACAGTAAACTTAACAATGTGAAATGGTAATTTGACTTAAATTGATACTTGAAAATGATTTATATTGATACAATAACTTAAACTGAGTACATTATAACAAAAGGTTACAGAATTTTTCACTTAACTAGAACTTAACATTAAAAACGACATTAATAAAAAATTAAAAACTAGTAGACTACTTCTCTTGCTTCCTTTTGCTTCTCTTTATACTCCAAGATCTTTCTCTCTCATCTCTGATGAATTCCCACTTGAAATGATAGCCATTGGATGGCTAAAAGTGATCCTGGCCTTTGAATCCATTTTTGGCGCCAAAATGGTTATTTGACAGATTGAGAGTTGAGAGAAATGGGGGAGAGGCATTAATTGCATTTGGAGTTTGGTGGAGGTGGGGGGAACAAGGAGAGGTGATTGTGAGCTGGGTGGTTGTGTTGGTGGCTGGGATGGTGGGCAGACAAGGGGAGGGAAAGAAGGAAAGGGGATGGCGGGGTTGTTTTGTTTGACTGGTTGTTTGACCAGATATTAGTAGGCAGGGGGGTCAAAATTGGTGAAGGGTCCAAAGGATAAAAGGCAGGGTCCAAGGGTTTTATGATAGGGTCCAAAATAGGTTTAAAGGATTAAATAGACAAGGACCTATGTTGCAATTTCTGAAAATAGAGGGACCAGTGCTGCCAATTTGCAAAGTTGCTTCAAGGGACCACAATTGACAAGTTTCCATAGTACAGGGACTAAACTTGACATTTTCCAATTTTCCAAGGGCCATTTTTGACATTTTTCAAACTTGAGGGACCAAAGTTGTAGTTTTGCAAATTTTATATTTCAATGGTTTGTTTTGACAACTTTTGAATCCCATGGACCTTAAATGACATTTTTCTTTATTTTGATATACCAGGGACTGTTTTTGACAACTTTTGAAACTTGGGGGACTAAAACTGCCAATTTTGCAAACTTGATACGTTTTTCATCTGATTTTGATCTTTTTGCATTTAAAACACATAAAACACTGATTTGTGATATTTTTATCATTTTGATGCATTTCTGAGTGTTTTCAGATGAATTTGCAGTTTAAATGGTACAAAAATGATGAGAATTTAGACACTCATCTATACGTAATTTTAACAATTCTATAGCTCTAGTATTATTAGATGCATTATCTAGTGAAATCGTAAAAACTTTATCATCTAAATTATATTCAATTAAAGTGTCATGTAAATTTTTTCTTAAATTAGATCCCGTATGAGGATAACCAAATAGTTTAAAAGCAATTGTCCGTTTCATTAATAACCAAGATTCGGGATTAAACCAATGAGCCGTAACGGCGAGATAAGAATTTGCCGAACCATGTGGTGCGGTCCAAACATCCGTAGTTATAGAAACACCATATTTATAATCACGAAAACCATCAATAATATCTTTTTTAGCCGTTTCCCATAATTTAAAAGCATCACTTCTAAGTTTAGTACGACTTACTTGTTTATACCGCGAGTGTATCCTCTTTTTGATGATGGCCGTAAGCTTGGCGTTGTCGAAGAGGTTGAATGGATAAGTATGTTGAATGACCCACCCCGCAAAATCTCTTTGAAGCGTATCATTATCATATACACAAATTTGACCATCCTCACCAATAGTACCGTCGGTATTTTGAGGTACCTTGGTACATTTGGCTATATGACCCTTTAGTGTAGTGTTAGCCCCGGAAGCATAAAAGTTCAAACATTTTTTGCAACGCGTTTTTTCCGTCCCATCCTTCATAATACACAAATCCATATGAGACCAAACATCGGCATTTCGTGAAGTTGGTTTAACAACCGCAACATCATCTTGTGTGTAATGTTTTCGTGACCGGGAAGACCCAACGGAGGGATTAGTGGAAGCTTGTTGTGATTGTGAGTTTTCCATTATAAAGAAATTAAGGAGATTAAAGAGAGATTTGATGTGTTTTAAGCCTCAACCCAATACACATATTTATACAAGTTCTAGCTTCAAAATACTCAAAAATTCAAAAAAAAAACAAAAAAACGCTAAGAAACGCAACTCCAACGGCTACTGTGTAACAGTAACAATTTCACATGGGTGTCGGTTTTGAAAACCGGTAAAAACCGGTTTTGAATCCCAACGGTCTGATTTTGACCGGTTTTCAAAACCGGTTTTGACCAGTTTTGACCGGTTTTCACCGGTATTGAATTCCAACTGGTATATTTTGACTTGCGCTGACCGGTTTTTAAAACCGGTTTAACCGGTTTTTAGCGGTTTTCGACCCAAAAAAAAAATCGGTTTTACTCGGTTTTTTTGAAAAAACCGGTTTTACCCGGTTTCAGAACCTGTAAAAAACCGGTCGGATGGAAAAACTGAAAACCGGTTTCGGTTTAGTAAAAACTGGTTTTTTTAAAAACCGGTTCCGGTTTTATGGTTCGGTTTTTTTTTAAACCGGTTTATGCGTGCACCTCTACCCCTGGTTACCATTTGGCAGTCGAGACAAAAGGTTATATCACAAAAACACAGTCTAACTGTCCCTTGATGAACCAAGCAAACCAAACGGACCAAGACATAAACAAACATGCGCACATCAGATTTCTTATGTCCGAACAAGTACTCTTTACTATCACAAACTTAAGCACACAAGCAGGCACACAAACTTAAGTAACTGTAAAAACGAACACCTCCTTGGTGTCTTCGTTAGTATACCGCGACCAAGGAGCACTAAATGCACCCTACGTGGGTGACTCACTTGAACCTCAACACCAAGAAAAGGCAACACCAGAAAAAGAACATCACAACCATTTCCAGCTTCGGTGTTAACCAGAACCAAACTAATCTATACTATATTATAATGCATGTAAAAGCCAAACCTCATTCCAAACCTAATTCCTAACCAAAAATTAAGATAAGGAGCACCAATCATGAGATGACATGTGTCACTTCTTAACAAACTCCAAGTATAACTCCTAACCACTAAAAATTAAGATAAGGAGCTCCAACTATAAAGTGACATGTGTCACTTCTCAACTAAAAATTCATCTTTATTTTTAAATTGAAATATCTTTTTATCTACTTATTTTTTTTATAATCTAATTTCACCATATTTTTTTAAAATTTTATGCTCTTTAATTCAACATCCATTTTGATATATTTTTATAAGTTTTTAGTTTTTATATTTTGAGTGGGTTTATTTTATTTTAATTCAAATTTTTACAACTTTAACCTTTATTTCAATTAATATAATCTTGATTCGTCAAAATCATATACTTTTAGGGGAGTTTTTGACGGGTAAGAGATTGCGAAGGTATTTCTATACGCGGGGATAATGATCTCACGAGAAAGCTACGGGAAAACTACGGGTAACCCAAACAAACACATACAACTAACACATATACATTCGAAGTGTTGTGAAATGAATTCATTAAACGGGTAAGCAAACACATATAACTATACTTATCGCCGCCGCTGTGCGCGGGTATCCGACTAGTACATTATAACATAACCAAATGTAATCTCTTATTTTATTTTTCTTGGCACCCAACTGAACCTAATCGACATATTTTGATTAATGTGAACCGCAACTAAAAATAGGTACACTCGAATAAACACTAACAAACACTGGTACCCTCTCTCGGGTATTCATGTGCTAAATCAAAACTCACAAATACCAAGCTGTAACCACTAAATGACTACACGAAGTAAGAAACTCCGAACATAGATCTGAGACTCAAGATAGTAAATGGGTCTTACGGGTTGGACCCGACCCGTGACTAAAACTTACCAGGATTTTTATCCCAACCACACGAAAGCTTCAAAAACATTTTTAACCATGTTATAGCCAGTTTTACCACACGAAATACCTTAAATATGATTTTCAATCATGTTAAAACCATGAATCCTTTAACAATCGTTTCAACTTATCTTTAATTCCACGAAAACTATTACGAATTAGATAATAATCAGTTTTAAAAGAAAATGAATTAATAAGACGGGTACCACACTGACCAAATCTGAGGGAGGAAGAAAGAGAGACGAGATGAAGGTGCAGTGATGGAGATGAAACACGAACAAAGAACACGAGCAAAATTACCATTAAACCCTATGTGTGACCCGAACATCACAACTAGACCCGGCACATACATCAAACCTTCAACATGGAGGCTGAGGTGGTGGCGTAGGGGATGATGGTGGCGGCGTGGCCGGATGGATGGCCGGAAAAAGATAGAGTGGTGGCTTGAATTGAAAGGGAGGAGGAGGGATAAAGGTGTATGTTGGGAATAATCTGTTACCACGGATAGTTGTGGTTTACACTGCTTGGATTAACACTAGCAGTGGAAACGTATTACCACTACCAGTACATTATTACCACTGCTATTAGATAATGTTTAGTTTAACGCGTCTAGATAAGTATAGAATTGATCTTGTGTATATTCTATAATGTTAGCTTTATACTTATCTTGTAAAGGACTCCTTGTTGTATAAAAGGAGGTCCTAGGTCATTGTCTTAGGTACTTCTAATTACCTACGTATTACTCACAAAGGCATCAAGGTGTAACCCTAGTGATAAGCTAAGATCACTCGTATTATTTATCAATAATATTGGAGCTTAAGTTTTGTGTTTAATCTGTGTTTACATACAATACATCATACAATCCATCTTCTAAGTATTACTAAGTAAATTCCGCGTGCTTAATAATATTATACAAAATTTCATTGACAGAAGGTGTGTGTCTAAATAGGTACACTCGAATAAACACTAACAAACACTGGTACCCTCTCTCGGGTATTCATGTGCTAAATCAAAACTCACAAGTACCAAGCTGTAACCACTAAATGACTACACGAAGTAAGAAACTCCGAACATAGATCTGAGACTCAAGATAGTAAATGGGTCTTACGGGTTGGACCCGACCCGTGACTAAAACTTACCAGGATTTTTATCCCAACCACACGAAAGCTTCAAAAACATTTTTAACCATGTTATAGCCAGTTTTACCACACGAAATACCTTAAATATGATTTTCATTCATGTTAAAACCATGAATCATTTAACAATCGTTTCAACTTATCTTTAATTCCACGAAAACTATTACGAATTAGATAATAATCAGTTTTAAAAGAAAATGAATAAATAAGACGGGTACCACACTGACCAAATCTGAGGGAGGAAGAAAGAGAGACGAGATGAAGGTGCAGTGATGGAGATGAAAAATGAACAAAGAACACGAGCAAAATTACCATTAAACCCTATGTGTGACCCGAACATCACAACTAGACCCGGCACATACATCAAACCTTCAACATGGCGGCTGAGGTGGTGGCGTAGGGGATGATGGTGGCGGCATGGCCGGATGGATGGCCGGAAAAAGATAGAGCGGTGGCTTTAATTGAAAGGGAGGAGGAGGGATAAAGGTGTGTGTTGGGAATAATCTGTTACCACGGATAGTTGTGGTTTACACTGCTTGGATTAACACTAGCAGTGGAAACGTATTACCACTGCCAGTACATTATTACCACTGCTATTAGATAATGTTTAGTTTAACGCGTCTATATAATTATAGAATTGATCTTGTGTATATTATATAATGTTAGCTTTATACTTATCTTGTAAAGGACTCCTTGTTGTATAAAAGGAGGTCCTAGGTCATTGTCTTAGGTACTTCTAATTACCTACATATTACTCACAAAGGCATCAAGGTGTAACCCTAGTGATAAGCTAAGATCACTCGTATTATTTATCAATAATATTAGAGCTTAAGTTTTGTGTTTAATCTGTGTTTACATACAATACATCATACAATCCATCTTCTAAGTATTACTAAGTAAATTCCGCGTGCTTAATAATATTATACAAAATATCATTGACAGAAGGTGTGTGTCTAGATCCATCAAGTGGTATCAGAGCGAAGGTTCTGATATTTTGTTTTAGAAGATCTAAGGAATTAGCTTAACTTACTCACTCAATTCAATGGAGATGGAAAACAACCAATCAAACTCTTCTACACCAAGGCTACCTAAACTCAAACTAAATGAGTTTGAGATGTGGAGGATACTGATTGAGCAATACTTTCTCATTCAGGACTATGCTCTATGGGAGATCATTCAAACTGGTGATTCTTTCAAGTCTGTGACTAGTACTGTGAAGGTTGGTGACACAGATGTTATGAAAGTTTCTGTGCCTGAATCTAGTGTTGAAAAAGCTTGCAGGAAGAATGATCTTAAGGCTAGAAGTTTGTTGCTAATGACTCTTCCTAGAGATCATATCATTGCATTCAGCAAGCACATGACTGCTAAAGAACTGTTGGAAGATATTTGCTCAGTGTTTGGTGGTAATGATGCTACAAAGAAGACACAAAAGACATTATTGAAGCAAAGATATGAAAATTTCTCTACTTCAAGCAATGACTCACTTGATAGCATCTTCACCAAACTCCAGAAGATTGTTACACAACTGACTGTGTATGGCATTGAGGTAGAAAAGGAAGACCTCAATTTGAAGTTTCTAAGAAGTTTGCCTTCAGAGTTTCAAACCAATGTTACTGTCTAGGAAAAGAAATCAGACATAGAAACAATGAAGCTCAATGACCTTTACAACAACATCAAACTTATTGAGCAAAGGTTGAAGAAGGCAGGGAAATTTGGTACAAGCTCTAGTATCATGGCATTGTTGTCAACCTCTGTTGACAGTGATGATTCTGATGATGATAGTGATGATGACTTTGCCACTGCTGGTTCTAAAGTTTCCACTGGTAATGTAAATGTTACCACTGCAGGTTCAAAGAAGAAGGTTGCTAGTATTGGAGATCCTACCTTTTATGCTTTCATATCCACACAAGTTGATGGCTCTATCTTAACTCATGAAGACATAGAGCAAATTGATGAAGATGACTTGGAGGAGATGGATATAAAATGACAAATAGCTCTTCTTAGCATGAGGGCTAGGAAATTCTACAAGAAGACTGGCAAGCCTAGTCACATCAATGGTGATGAAACTGCAGGCTTTGATAAGAAGAAAGTGGAGTGCTTTAACTGCCACAAGTTTGGACATTTTGCTAGAGAATGCAGAAGACCAAAGACCAAGGACAACATGTCTACTTGGTACAAGCAAAAGAAGGGACCAACTGTGGAAGAACCAAAGGCAATGTTGGCTATTGATGGTGTGAGCTATGACTGGAGTTTCATGGCTGATGAACAAGAAGAAGAACATTCTGATGCTGCTCTTGTTGCTACTGAATTTGCTCTCATGGCTTTCTCTGACTCTGAGGTACAAAACTTTGAAAGTTGTTCTAAAACATGTAGGGCAGCTAAAGAAGTTGAAAGGCTTAATGATTTATATTCTAATGAAAGACAAGAGTTATACACTGCTAATTATACTGTGTCTAATCTTAGGAGAGCTATGGCAGTTTTAGAAAAGCAAATAGAGCACTATCAGGAAAATGAGTCAAAATATAATGATGATATGATTCTTCTTAGAAGAGAGGTAGAACATATTACAGCTGTGATTGAAGCATACAAAAAGGAGTTTGAAAAACTTCAAAAGAAAATTGAAAATGTCAATTTAACTTTAGACACATGTTATCATCAGTCTAAGTCAATTGATAAAATTTGGAATGCTCAAGTATATAGTAAAGTTAAGTCTGGTATGGGTTATAATACAGTGCCTCCACCACTAAGAGGTGTTCCATCACCTCCAGGTATAGATTTAGCTCATACAGGCTTAGAAGATTTTCAGGATCTTGAAAGAGAATATGGTCCTTTAAAGGACACAATGGTGAAAAGTGAGGAAGAGATTAAGCATGATAATGATGTTTTTGAGAGTGCTAGTGACTCATCTGTTGTTGATGAGAATGTTAAAAAGAATGTAGTGGCTTCTATCCCAAAAGTTGTTAATACTGTTACAGAGGAACCTAGGAAACCTGTTAATAAACCTAGACCAACTGTAAGGTATGCTGAGATGTATAGGAACAAGCCTACAGCTCCTAGAGGTAACCAGAGGAGTTGGAATCATGTGAAATCTCAACAACTAGGCAGTGATTTTGTAATGTACAATAAGGCATGCTATATCTGTGGTAGTTTTGATCATTTACATACTTATTGTGACTATCATGTTGGGAGAAGGGAAGTCCATGGGAATAAAAGGGTGGAGACTAACAGGTTTCAACATAATGTACACCCTAATTCACATTGCAAAATGGCCCCAAGAGCAGTTCAACTAAGAAGTGGCCTCAAAACTTTTGCCACTACAAATATTGTTAACACTGCTCACCCTAAGTCACCTGTTAAAAGTGCAAACTCCAAAAAAACTTTTGCGAAATCTGCACAAACAGGGAAAGGAACTTTTCAAGCTAAAAAGGTTAATTATAACCAACAGTGGGTGCCTAAAAAGAAATCAGCAGTTTCCACTGCTCATTTAAAAGTTACCGCTGCAAGGGTTGTAAACAAGAAAAGGGGGGACATGGGCAATGCTGTGAAGGCCTCAGCACGTTGGGATTGGAAACCTAAAGGAAATACCTCAACAACCAATCCTAATGGTGTATCAATGACCTTTGATAGATTTAACTATATTGATACACGAGGCAGATCCAAGTCAATCATGGCTTGGGTCCCCAAAAGAAACTAACTCTTTACTCTTATGTGCAGGAACATCCAAGGACAAAAAGATCAGATCAAGGATATACAGATAGTGGGTGTTCAAGGCACATGACTGGAAACAAGTCATATCTTTCTGATTTTGAGCATTATGATGGACAGTATGTCAATTTTGGAGGTGGAGTTAATTGTAATGCAAAATGATAACAACACAAATGATGCAAGAAAGTCAAAGAAAAACATGGATCATTATTATTATTTCACAAAACTACACACTGAGTGCAGTAGATACATCCATGGAATACAAACTTCAAGCATCATCACATACAACTAAAAACAACTAACAACATCCTACTTCAACAAAAGATTCACAACCTACCACAACCTTACCACATTTGACAACCATACACCATCTATGGCTTCTTTGGTAAGGCCCAAGTTGGCATCACTTTAGGAGCCCCTCGCATATCAATCCATGAATACACCTTAGGGCTTGCTAATCCCATCACCACTATTCTAGTAGGTGGTGAGAATGATGAAGGACCTGCTGATGGTGGTGCTGATAGCAATGGTAGAGAAGGTGATGGTTGGAGCTCTTCAGGAGGAGCTATTGCTGCAAGAGGGGGAACACTCAAGACTCTTCCAGAGGTCTCATCATATGTATCTTCATATGGTGATACATAGGAGCTGATCTCTGAGCTATCTTCCTTGATTAATGCATCCTGAGGCACTGGCTGTAGTGATGAAGGACCAGCAGGAAAAGGATTTGAGAGAACAATTGAATGCTTTCTCTTCCTGGAAACAACCTTCTCATACTCTTCTTTCTCAACTCTCCCAGGGTTCTTCAAAACAAAGTCATCCCAAGAACTATCAGATGAACTGCTAGAAGAAAGATTGATTGGACTAGAATGACTCATGGTGTTGTTGGAGAAATGTTAATCTTTGAGAGTGAAATTTTTGGAGTATGTGATTTGGGTGGTCTGTGTGTTAAAAGGTTTGTTTAATATATGTTAAGTTGGATTCAGTAAGTTAATGAGGGGAAGGTGTAAGTGGTTGAGAAGTAAATGAAGTCTCTTGACCTTGGTAAACGAATCAGTGACTAGGAGTTGACTTAATTAACTTAGAGCTTTGCCACTGCTAAGCTTATGGAATCACTCCTTGCTATTCTCTAACCACTGATACCTCACAAATTCTTTCAGTGTATGATTTATGTTTGTGATTTGCAGATTTGAAGGATTCTTTGTTTACATTGAATGGTTACCCTTTGGTGTTTGACTTTCTAGTTGTCCACTGATGTTTATGCAGAAATTATTTTTAACAGTGGGAACTATATTGCAACCAGTGGTAACAAGCTTGTTTTTACAGTTGAAAAAGGAAAACAAAGGAACTTCATTTCATTAATAAAACATGGTTTATTACAACCAAAGTGAAAGTACTTCTAATCATCAAAACACAAAAGACTGCAACCTAGCACATCCTACACCTAACTTCAGCTACTCCATTGGCTTCTTGCCTTTACCCACATAGTCATGCTTGTTTTTCTGTGCCCTCTTCCTTTTGTTCTCAAAGGTGGATTGCATTCTTGGACATGGAAGACCAAGAACCTGTGGAGGAGGCTTTGGTAGCATTGCAGGTAGGGGTGGAAACGAGCTGAGCCGAGCTCGAGCTCGTTAAGGCTCGAGCTCGGCTTGTTTATATATATAAAGCTCGAGCTCGGGCTCGAGCTCGTTTCGAGCCTTATACTTTGAGCTCGAGCTCGGCTCGTGAAAATTTTCACAAGCTCGAGCTCGGCTCGGGCTCGACTAATTTTATGATGTTTTGAGCTCGGCTCGTTAATTACATAAGGTCGAGCTCGTTTACTACTTTTAAGCTCGTTTATACAGATAGACGATATATACAAGTATATAATTCTGGGGCTCGTTTAGGCTCGCGAGCCTACTCGAGCTTTTTGTACAGAGCTCGGGCTCGAGCTCGATTATTAAATGAGCCCAAAATTAGGCTCGAGCTCGGGCTCGAGCTCGTGTAAGCTCGGCTCGTTCGAGCTTTTTACCGATCTGATCTCGAGCTTTTCACGAGCGGCTCGGCTCGTTTACACCCCTAATTGCAGGCTTCTTTGGGATGGTTATCTGCTTCATATTAGAGATAGCTGTTTCCAGTGCTATTGAAAGAGCTTTTGGCAAATCTTTGGCTATGGAATAGGTTTCATCATTCTCCTCATCATCATCTGATGAGCTGGAGTAGAACTCAAGCGATTTTGCAGGTTTAGCTGCAGGCACACGCTTAGCAGTTTCTTTGGTATACTTTTTGGAAGAAGTGCCAGCCTCTGGTGGAAAGTATCCAAACCATTCTGATGCCTCTGAGGAAGTCTCTGACTCGATTACATATTCTTCTTCTGAATCAGAGGAGATGTCGATGGTGTTGGAAGGATTGCTCATGATTATTTTTAGGGATATTGTATTTGATTGTGCTTTGATGAAGATTACAAAAAGGCAAGCCTCCTTATATAGACAAAGTCGGTTGAAAGGGTTAATTAATGAGTATATTTACTTTTTCCTATTTTGGTAGGTTAAGGAGTAAATATAGATATTATTGGGTTGACTTTGGAAGATATTTTACTTGGGTAATGGTTTGGTTAAAGGTAACTTTGGTTAATAACAAGTTGGTTATTCCTATCTGTTATAGATACATAACCAAGCTTTGATGGGAGTTGATTTTAAAAGGTGTATATCTGAGATACACAACAAATGGTTATTGATTCACCATGTCTTATCCACATAAGAATCAACTAGTCCAGAGCAAACGGCTATTGGTAAAGACTTGACAAATCCGTTTATGGTTGACAGTTTACCAAAAACTATATGGTTATCAACTCACCATATTCTTTATGATTAAGAGTTGGCTAGTCCATAGCAAATGGCTCATGGTAAAGACATATCAAATCCGTTGATAGCTGGTAGTTTGCTAAAAACTATGATAAGAGCAGTCTAGTTTTCAAGTGATTTTATTTACCACTGCTCTTTGAAATTTTTGTGAAAAATTACCACTGCTAGTTCACAGTTTCCACTGACAGTGTTATTTTACCACTGTTGTTCTAGCCGTTACAACTGATTGTGTCAGTAACTTATTTTTTACTAGCCGTTGAAAGTAACCACTGATTGCCATATATATAGGGTTAAAATTTTAAGGAAATTATCTTCTTTCCATATTGTAATAAATACTTTCTAAAGATAATTTTACTTGCGCACTAATTCTAAACCCTAACCCTATATATCTTTCTCTCTCAATTGGCTAGTTATTCTTTCAATTCTTACTGACATAATATCGTTTTTCTTCAAAAGTTTCTATGGCACCTTTAAACTTTGCAGATGAGCACAACCTAGTGGCCTACCTACAAAAGACTAACGAGAAGAGTGGCCCTGTTTTTCATCAGATTGTGGACTTTCTTCATACCACACATATAAGTTATCCAAGCAGGCTGAATCTCTACAGAAGGATTTGGCACATGTCAAGAAGCAGCATGCCAAGGATGTTAAACACTTAATGGAAGAGATTCAGACCTTAAAGGAAGAAATGCAGGGGTTGACAAAGCACAATAAGACTGCAAAGTTGGTGATTTCATCTTCATCCTCACCTACTGATGGAGATTCAGCTGATCATGCTTTGGGAAATTCTCCTAAACAGGGGAGGAAAACAGGTGCTGACACTGAGGGGAGGAAAATTGTTTTTGAAGATGAAGGTGATACAAGTAAAGGAGCAAAGGAAGCTGATACTCATGGAGAGCAACTTGATGATCAAGACATTTTATGTACTGCAACTGATTTTACCACTGATTCCATTTCCACTGCAGAGCCAAATATTGCCACTGCAAGTGAAGAATTTGATAAACTGAAGAAAGACAAAGGTAAAGCAGTTATGGAAAGTGTAGAGCAAACTGGAAGAAAGATTTCAAAGAAAGAACAAGTTCAGATTGCTCATGATAAAGAGGTTGCTGAAAAGATCTCTGAAGAACAAGTTGCTGAAAAGAAAAAGCTTGAAGAAATGGAAGTTGCAAGCTTTTTGGAGACTAAAAGATTGAATAGAATGGAAGATTTTATTGAAGATCCACATTCCACTGTTCAACCTACAATTCTTAGAGAGAAGACTCCAGAGTTTAGCTATGTTCCTACTAAAGAAGATATTGAGTTCTTGATTGCTAATAATCAAATAATCAAGAAAAAGGCAATTGACATGGTTGCTGATGCATCCTTAACTGAAGAACAAAGAACTGCTCAGTTGAAGGATTTCATTCAAATGAAGAACAATCAAGCACTTGAAGATGTGATTAGTACTGTAAAGCCCCTTTTATCACGTATACCTTATCACCACGTTACACACAAACACGCTTTATGCATAAACCACAACAGTTACGCATAAATAAGAATAGAAAGATGAAGAGAGAACTTGGTGACTTGATGTAAATGGATCGTGTATGTATTTAGAGAGATAGAGAGAAGAAAGGAAACTTTATTCCAAAGAAACACACACACACACTCAAGCACACCCCTCAAATGACCATTTGAGGGGTATTTATAGTTGGAATACCTGATGCCCTAAAAGGCTTTCTATGGGCCGTGGATATGGACTTGGATTGGATTGGGTTACTTGGACTTATACAAGGCAAGCTTATCATAACGCCTAGCCATTTAGCTTAGCCCAATCCACGAGCCCGTTGACTATTCTATCACGATATCTAACACACGTTACAAAGTTCCTAAACGTGAATGACCATCACTTCTAATAAAACTATTAAGGCTAACAATCTCCCCCTAAGGGGTGGTCATTCAAAAGATGCTCCACTTGAATAGGTCTTTACTTTTCTCGAGCTTGAACTTTATGTGTAGATATAGAATAGTCTTGTTTCATTGTTCCTTCATGCTTTGTGATCAGATAATGTGGTATAGAGCCATTTGTCAGCTTCGACGGTTTGGTGTCTCCAAGTCTTTCTCCACCATGCTCACACTTCTATTTGTCTTTTGGTTACCAATGATGTAGTTCTCGAGTCTTTAAACTTTGTAGATTCTTTGACATTGACGAAGAATCATCTTTAACTTTGTGTAGCCTTTGATTATGATGAGAACTTTCATGTGTTGTTGGTATGAGCATGTGTAGAATCTGCACGATCAATCCTCTCCGGAGCTTCCATAAGAAGAAAACATAAAACAGGTTAGTAATACGCGGATTCCGGCACTTACAAGTTTGAATTTCGAGGGTGTTAACAGCATAGTGTGAAAACATGTCTCTAATTCTTATAGAGGCCATTCCTGAACTGGAGTCCCACAAGTGAGATAACACGATGTACCGAAATACACCTACAGTTCAGATGAGTCGCTGAGGTACACCGAAGCATCACCCCACGACTGTAGACCGTTTGAGACACACTAAGCGTAATCCACGGGGAGTTACCGAAGTGACCTGCTGTCAGGGCTGCTTGATGTTAACCCTGGCAGGAGTTTCCATTCAATCACTGAAGATCACAGAAGTGAAACTTCTCATAAATGTTATGGCAGATTGCTAAGATCTGCGTAGGACTCTAGAATATATCACTTGTGCCCTTATAGATGAACAACAAGCGATGTCATGTCATGTGTTCCTATGAGATCTTTTGATGAATCTCGTGGCTCTAGACTCAATAAGTGTATTTTGGTTTTCCTGAGCGGAGACTAGGGAGAGGGTCTCCTTCTTCAATACCAACGATCTCTAAGAGAAAGTCGATAGATTATGTAGGGTTCCCAGTGAGAATGAAACAAATCCTTTTAAGAGGAATTGAGTGGCTAGAAGGTTTAGTGCAGTGCGTCACTGGGTCCATGACGTCTTTTTCTTCAATACCGGCGTCATCTAAGTGACATCCAGTAGCATATGTATTGAACCCGGTTTCTGCCCTAAGGTTGATTATGGAGGGCTATTTTTTTCACCCTTTTTCATTATATTTCTTTTTAATTCTTCAACCCCTTCTTTCTCCTTTCTCACATTACTCCTTTTTTCAATCATTCGTAAGGACTTCTAATACTAACTATTTGTGGTGTCCTTGGGTAGATCCCTCCGGCTCTGGCGGATCATAGGACGGATTTCCTATCCTTAGTCACCTTATAACTCCATGATAGTCCCATGTTGCCATAAAACCTTTTCTTGAAAATCTCTCAGATTGTTTATGATTGAAAACATGTTTGAAACACTCCAAGAGTTTTATATTTTCAGAAACACTCCCCCTTCACATGTGCTTATATGTTTTGACAGAAATCTGCACATAGAGGGTAGAGTTCGCACTTTTTGAATTGATTGACTTTAAATGAACTAGACCGATTCGAGACACGTTTACATCACTAGAGAGCTAGCTTAAAATTATTACCCGTCCTGGTCAAGTCCATAGAAATTTTCTCGACATGGTACATGATTTCTCGTCAATTCATTGGTTTCAACTGAGTCGAGCTCATGTTGAGATTCAAACAACGATCACTAAACTTTTTGATCACATTTTAATCATGTCTCCTCCCCCTCAAAAATAGCATATTCGTGATATTTTTTATATCAACGGATTAAACAACATTTTAGAATCTTTTGGGGAGACAAACGGATTTGATTTAAGCATGAATTTGGAACATTTTGTTTTATACCCCCCCTTTAATAAAGCATAATCAATTAAAGGGTTTTAGAGGGAGTTATCTTGAGCACAAAATATTTTGAAAGATTTTGAAAATCTTTTTGAACAATCTTGAAAAGGTGCTCGAGATGATGATGATTTCTCACCATTTTTAAATGTAGTGCACTGAAGCGTACACTAGTGATTTTCATTAAAAAACACGAGTTTTGATTTGAAAAATAATCAAAAGTCATCATTTTAGTCCGGGTTTCGTACTGAAGTATACGAAAGCCATTATTTAAGAAATATTGAGAAACGACATGTTTTAGAAAACATTTATAGAACTCTCGCTCAAGCATATGTACATGCCCGTATCATTGTTGAATGACATTTCTAGAAATGTACAGAATATCGATTATACGAGAGACATGTCGTAAGAAGAATATTTTTGGATTTTTGAAATTTTCTAATGTTTTTGAATTTTTGAAAATTTTCTATTTTTGTATTTTGATTTTGTTGGTTTTTCAAATTTTGTATTTTGTTTTTCATTTTATAGAAGAAAAGGAAAATCAAAAATAGAAGATATAGAGAATAAAGAAGAAGAGTTTACAGAATTGGAACCCTCTGATGAGTTGGGTTCAGAGATATTTGATTCACCTGCAACCAAAGAAGAAGAGTTTTCACAAATAACAGTGTTAGAAGTACAAGATTCCTCACAGTGAAGGTGATCACTATCAACGGTTGTAGTGGTTTCACTATTATCTTTGTTGGTGCAGGTATCAAAAATCTTTCCTGTGGGAATCCATCTAAGACCTACTTTGTTGAAAACTTTTCCCGTGGGTATCCACCTAAGGTAAGATCTAGGAGTTGTTTTCTTATCAGATGCAGCGGAAGACTCATTTTTAGAAAAACTACGTCCTGAAGAGATCCACCTATTAGGTTTCTTTTTGTTTGTCTTTTTATCGACGGGCTTGTTTCTATTTGGTGTCTTAGTGGATTGTGCCTTGGCACGAGAATTATCTTTCTTGAGATATTGTGAGACACATGCATCATGATTAGCTGAAAAGACACATTTTTTTACATGTAGTACAGACAAATTCAATATTTTTGTTTAAAACAGCAGCTTTAACTTTGTCACTACAGTCTTGTGGACATTGATTCTTGTTCGAAAAAGACTTAGAATTCCTAGTGTTGTTTTCTAAGGGCATAGCATTTTCTTTTGCGCAACTACTCTTAGATGCAAGCCAATCCCTAGTCTTTTGTAGAGTGTTCCTAGGTAATGGTTTACTACTACTAGTAGTGCCTTGAAATCTTGTAGAATGCATCACCCTAGATGTTGCACCTAAAATTCCGTCTTTTCGAGTCTGTGCCTTTTTCCTAGCTTCTTCTAGATAGTGATTTTGGACCATGTCGTTAGAACCAACAGATTCTTTAACAGGATTTTTGGTCACATTCCGTGTACTAGTCTTAGAAATGCCAGGTGTAAACACTTTTTCTTTATCAAAAACAGGTTTTTCAAAACCTTTGATAATTCTCTTTTTAATAGGCAAAGACTGTGGAGTGACTGTTTTTGATAAATCATTTTTCTCATTGACTTTTGGAAGAAACTGAGAAATAGACATTTTTGGATTGAAAACCGGTTTTGGAACATTTGTATTCTCCTCAGTCAATGGTTTTGCAAACTTAGTATCCACAGCCTTTCCTTTTAGGCATCCCAGCTGAGCTCTCAAGAGATCATTTTGCTCTTGCATGTCCTTGTAGGCACGCTTATACGACAGTTTGTCATACTTGCATTCCTCGGTTTTTCGATCAAGCTGTTTAAAATAGAACACGTTTTCTTTTTCAAGTTTTTCAAGAGCTTTTTCATATTTTGAAACAATTGCGGAGGTCTCAGACTGGAGTCTTTCATGATCTTCAACAGAATATGTTTGTAAGATAATGGACATGATATCGGTGGTCATAACATCTTCGAAGAGAGAATCATTTAGATTTTCCAAAACTTTGATGTGTTCAACACTGTCATTAGCTTGCTTTACCAGGGATTTATGGTCCTTGACAAAGTCAGTTGTTTCTTTCAAAAATGCTTGTTCAAAATGAATTACCCTTGAGTTGATGGCATTCAGCTGAGGGGCAATTTGAGTTTCAAAAAACTTTCTCTGTTCGATATCAAAACTAGAGAACCAGTTGTTAGGTGTAATAGTGGTTTTAGTTTTAACCGTCTCTTGAAGTTCCGCAATTCTAGTTTTCACATTTTCTAAAATACTTCTAGCATCACTTGTGTTAAAGGATTGTTTGAAGACATTTGTTCAATGTTCGAAAGAGAATTTGAGACAATAACTGGTTTTGAAACAGATTTTGAAACAGGTGTTGACTCTTTGTTTGAAACACTGGATGTGATGGAAAATTTTGACTTTTCTTTTTGTGACACAAAACTAATTCCATTAATTTTGTTCCATTTGTTATAATCAATTGGTTTTAGATCTGGATTCTTTTGTTTCATTTTTGATCTACTCTCATCAGATAGTTGTAACGTTTCAAGAGAATCATGAACAATTATAGGTTCATGCACAGCTTTTCCATTATTCAACACATTATGTTCTTTCTGAGCTTTCTTGAGGAAACAAGGAGGTGAGTTACCAAGAGCCATTTTTTGTGTTGTATGAAAATACGGATTTGTTTGATTAATCAGCATATTAGTTGATTTGGCTGAATGACCCGTTGTAACAAGCAAATTTTCCAATTTTTTGATTTTTTTATCTTTATCAAGAATTTCATCAAGAAGAGAATCTTCTCGTTTTGAAAAATCAGTAATCAACTGTTTCTTCTCTTTTTCAAGATCAGCATAAGTTGCTTGTTGTTTAGAAAGTTGGTTTTTAAGATCTGAAATTTCCTTGTTTAAAGATTTTATTTTCAAGTTCAAATTAACATCAAGTGTGTTATACTTGATTTGCAATTGTTGTTCTCTTAAAACGGAATCTCGATAACCAATTTCTAATTCTGACTCTTTGTTTTTGTGAAATTCAAAAGTTTTTGCGTTCTCCTTGTAACTCTCAAGCTCAGCGGTCAATTTAGTATTCGCGGCCTTAACTTCGCGATTGACCGTTCTAACTTTTTCGATCTCAATACCACAATTATTAATTAATGTTTCAAAATAAGCACGTGTTTCCTCATCATTAGCACCATTCTGTTCAACTTGACCTCCATTAGGATCCATATATGGAGTTTCAGGGTTAACATTGCTATTAACTTGCTCTCCCACATATGTGTCATAATAAGGTTCGGGAGACACAGAATGTGGCTTCTCATGAGTAAACTGATTAGCAACATTACTATAATTTGGTACCTCATTGAGTGAATCTGTGTCGTAGACAGGAGGTGTGTCAAAAGTACCACTTGATGTTGTGTCCTGCTGATTGATTGTATGACTGGAGTTAGCAGTATTGATTGCTTTATCTGCCCGTCCTGGATTCATGAATTCGTATTCGCATCAGTCAATTCAATTCCCGACTCTTCTTTCTGTGCTAACATCAACATGTACTTGAGCCTTTCAAGCTTCGTCAGTCGTTTGACCCTAGATTCTGAATCAAAATAACCTGAATTTTGGCTTTGATGTTCGGAAGTAGCATTCTGAACATAAGTCATAAAACAGTTATTCCCATTTTGATTTCCCATATTCTGATATCCCATATTCTGATTCACAATCTGACTCCTCTGATGTCCATCAAACTGCCCTGCATATTGCATCTGATTCCCCATTTGTATACCCGTAGCAAATCCATTCTGGTTCCCAATAACATCAACCATTAGTCCTCTTTGACCCATATGCATACTCGGTTGAGCAAACTGCGGATTATACGATGAAATCCATTGGTTGTTGTTATTCGGTGTAGAGTAACCATTGATGTTTAATGCATTATTGGCGAATGCAGCAATAGCAGTTGTATAAAGATCTTGCATAGTTGCCATTGATGAAAGTATGTAATGATAAAGTTGATGTAGGATCGATTCAATGATAAAAGAGTTGTGTTGATGGATGTATGAAGTTTTTTCGGTGAATCTTACTCGTAAACCTGTTCGAAGGCGTAAAATTTTTCTCTCCCAAAATTTGAAATTCACAGTAAAAATCAATTCTAAGGTTGTATGAAAAATTTGAGTTTTGACAATTTTGACGCTAAATTTTACCGAAAAAATTTGAATTTAGGCCCAAAAATTTGAATTTTTGACCAAAATTTTTCAAGTTATACCAAAATTTGAATTTCGCGTAAAAATTGAACGTTTAGTCTCCCCTAAAATTTAAATTTTACTCAAGTTTTACTCAAATTTAATTTTTTTTTTTTTTTTTTTTTTTTTTTTTTTTTTTTTTTTTTTTTTGAAGAGCTTAGGGGTAGAGTGAAGAAGTTACGAGTAGGATATGGTGCTTATGCGTAGGATCTTATGCGTAGAAAGTATCTTACGCGTAACCTTGGGCTTATGCGTAAACAAAAAGACTTAGTCGTAAAAACCTTACGCGTAAGTGTGAGCCTATGCGTAGAGTGTTACTCGTAAGCGTTTATGCTTATGCGTAAACTTAGGTTTAAAACCAAAAATCCTTTACACTGTCACAGCGTAAAAGATATCCACAAGTCGAAGTGTTCCACACACTTATCCAAGTGAGGGAAGCACTGAGTAACCGTTGAAGCTCGAAGAATCTGCACCAAAAAGTTATGCGTAGAAATCAAAATTCTTACACGTAGACCTTACGCGTAGGATTATGGTTTTGACTTTTCTTACGCGTAAGAATAGGGTTTTGACCAAAAAGTTGCTTACGCATAGAACTGCCCAGATTTTGCAAAAACGCTACTTTTCACCCAAAAACACGTTTCCAATCGATTTCTTTTGCACAAACTTCTTCCAAAACACTTAAAAAACAAGAAAGTCTACAACTTTAAGCTTAATAACACGAAAAAATCAAAACTTTAAGCAAGAAAGCCCACGTTTATAGTAAAAAACGCAACTTTTTGTGAATAGCTTTAATAAAAACGTAACACAAACACTCCTAAACCATTGTTTGGCGATTGATACCAATTGTAAAGCCCCTTTTATCACGTATACCTTATCACCACGTTACACACAAACACGCTTTATGCATAAACCACAACAGTTACGCGTAAATAAGAATAGAAAGATGAAGAGAGAACTTGGTGACTTGATGTATATGGATCGTGTATGTATTTAGAGAGATAGAGAGAAGAAAGGAAACTTTATTCCAAAGAAACACACACACACACACACTCAAGAACACCCCTCAAATGACCATTTGAGGGGTATTTATAGTTGGAATACATGATGCCCTAAAAGGCTTTCTATGGGTCGTGGATATGGACTTGGATTGGATTGGGTTACTTGGACTTATACAAGGCAAGCTTATCATAACGCCTAGCCATTTAGCTTAGCCCAATCCACGAGCCCGTTGACTACTCTATCACGATATCTAACACACGTTACAAAGTTCCTAAACGTGAATGACCATCACTTCTAATAAAACTATTAAGGCTAACAAGTACAGTCAAAAAGGGCCAAAAGAAATCAAGACAACCAACCAAAGCACAAATTCTTTCATATATGAAGACTTATTGTTGTCATGTTGGTGGTTGGAAGAAGCATCAATTCAAAGGAATGGCTGATGATCAAGTTGAAAGAGCTTACTACAGAGTTCAAAAACATGATAAAGATTTTATTGCAATGGGCTCTGAAGAAGAAGCAAGAAGGTTTCCTGGATTGAAGAGAAAGGCCAAAGAAAGTGATTCTCATACTGTTAAGAAAACTAAGGTTGTTGAAGAACAAGAAATTCCTACTGAGAAATTCACTGAAGAACAACTGACTGGAATGATTGTGGTTGTAGAAGAAGATTTTTATCCAGAACCACTGCAAGTAAGACATCCTATCATTGATTGGGAAGTTTACATTGCTAGCAATTTTGCTCCAACATAGAAGATCACAAGGCTAGGTGGTGAAACTTCATCATTCATTCAATTTGAAGATCTTATAAAAGCCTTTGACAAAGATGACCTTGATACACTATGGAGATTAGTTCAAGCAAGGTTTAATGCTCAAGATCTCAAAGATACAAAGGAGATGCAGTTATGGATTAATCTTAGAAGGCTCTATGAACCAAATGTTGATGATGATTTCTGAAAATTCTCATGCACATGTTCTGGTACTAAATGGTTTTACTATGATTCATGTGAAATTCATCATGTCTCTACAGCAAATGGAGAAGATGCATTTATGCTTGCTGAGAAAGAATATCCACTCAGAGCTGGAACTCTCACAGTGATGTTATGTACTACTATAAGAGTTCATGAAGATAATGAGAAGGTCAGAGTATTGTTACAGAGGCTTCAAGATCAATGCTACAGAGCCATACAGAAGTTAAGGAAGAAGTGAAGTGTTTGGTTGAATTCCCCAAATCCTTGAAGATAATAAAGACTGAAGAAACTTATTGATTTGCAGAGAAATCATAAGTTTAGGGGAGGATTGTTGGGAATAATCTTTTACCACGGATAGTTGTGGTTTACACTGCTTGGATTAACACTAGCAGTGGAAACGTATTACCACTGCCAGTACATTATTACCACTGCTATTAGATAATGTTTAGTTTAACGCGTCTAGATAAGTATAGAATTGATCTTGTGTATATTCTATAATGTTAGCTTTATACTTATCTTGTAAAGGACTCCTTGTTGTATAAAAGGAGGTCCTAGGTCATTGTCTTAGGTACTTCTAATTACCTACGTATTACTCACAAAGGCTTCAAGGTGTAACCCTAGTGATAAACTAAGATCACTCATATTATTTATCAATAATATTGGAGCTTAAGTTTTGTGCTTAATCTGTGTTTACATACAATACATCATACAATTCATCTTCTAAGTATTACTAAGTAAATTCCGCGTGCTTAATAATATTATACAAAATATCATTAACACAAGGTGTGTGTCTAGATCCATCAGTGTGAGTATGAAATTGGTGAAAATGAGTGTGTGAACCCTCCCCTTTGTGATTGGCTGATATAAAAAGGAGAAGAAAAAGGATGGTCTTGACCAAGCTTTTAACATGGAGATCTTGTGACTTGAGCAAAAGCAGGAAAAGTTACCATCAATCTTGGTTCTACTAGGTATGCTTGTGACTCCTTGCTCTCAAAAGAAGAAGGTGAGAATAGCTCCTGATGTCTAGTGTAGGGCGATGGTCTCAAGAGAACCAGATAGTGATTATTCAAGCTTATCAAAATAAAAGATGACGTTGGTTTTGATGTGTGGTGAATGAACCGTGCTTTACCAGAAGGGGATGGGGGAGGCGTTGATATCAAAGTGAGAAAGCAACTCATCTAGGAAGAAGAAACACAAGTCTGGGAAAATGGGGCTAATAGGAGGGGGGGGGGTGGATGGTTGTATTGGGGGTAGATTAGGTTTTATTATTAATAGTAATATTGTATTAATTGTACCCCGTATTTAGTTGAATCTCTAAATAAACGTATCTCCCCGGCATATGTAGAATATAAAAATTATATTTGTAGAAACGTTTTCGAAGGTGTAATACTACGGTGTCTTTATTATGCAAGGATTAAATTATAATCGTTTTGCTGTTAACTTGACGGTGACGGTATGGGTCGAGTGTCGGATTCGAGAAAATCTATCGTTCTTGATTCAAATAGGCTCGGAAAAATCAAGGAGTGAAACTTAGTAACAAATTTACTATAGTTTATTTTTAAAATTTGTTTGAAATTTTACGGGTTGTTATATTTAATGATTTCATTATTTCTGAAATTAATATACACGAATGTTACAAGTTAGATGATTTATGCATTATTGTATTGTACCAAGTGCTATATTAATTGTACTTTTGGTTACAAGTTTAGTGGGTTACTTTTATTAGAAATGTTTTTGGTGTTAAAAATTTTAAGACTTCTATATTTAGAATGTTCTAAACACTTTATATAATAGTATAGATAACATGAATCTTTATTTAATGCATATAGTAAAAAAAAAATATTTTAATAGATGAAAGTTTAAAACTAATATCCATTTTAAAAATATTTAACGTATGTATATTAAAACTAATTCGTATATTTACAAAATTTTGTAATTTTAATGGATGGAAGTATCAAACTAATACTAATACTCATGTAATTGTAAACAGTTCATATTATAAAGTCTATGGGGTATAAAGTGTAAGAGATTATTTGTTAATTATCTAAAGTCAGTGTTGCAAAAAAAGGTCTACAAGGCCGATTAATCACCGATTAGGTGCTACTGGGTCACCGACCTTGCCGATTTTTGTAAATCATTCAAACAAATCGGTCAAACGTGGTCAACGGCGGTTAACAATGGTCAAACTTGCCGAAAACTTGTAAATCTTGTTGGAAATACCCTAAACTCGTCGTATATTAGTTTTAATCACTTATAGTCACTATTTATATCTATTACAAGATGTTTTTCAAAGAAAATCTTGCCGGGAATACCAAAACTCCCTGTAAATACCCAAAGCTTGATAAAAATGACAATACGATTTATCACCAATTCGCTATTTTTGTAACTCTAAACAAATGTAATCAATTGTAGTCGTTGTTTATAGCTATTACAAGATATTTGTAAGGAAAATCATTCTGGGAATACCCTAAACTCGTCGGAAATACCCAAAACTTGCAAAAAATGTCAATCCGATTAATCATCGATTAATCCCGCCTAAACCGATTACAAGCTACAGGGGGTCGACCGCCTCACTACCGATTCACGATTTTTGCAAAAATATCTTGACAACGATACCTCTTATGACCACTTACGACTTTTTTTCTTAGAATCTACATAATATATACCTAATAAGGTTGGACCACGAAACCTCTTCTTACCGTATTACAATAAAATATAATGCGGACACAATGTCGTACAATAACAAATATAAAAGGTGAGATGACAATGATGTAACATGAGGAGGCAATAATGATTTCAACATACCTTTTGCTCTTATAAAAGCCTTCTTTGACTTTTACTCCCTATTAGTTTTGCGCAAAACTACTTAAGGGGTGTTTGGCAACCCTTTGAAAACGTGATTATTTGATTATCACGTTTTCAAAACGTCAATAATCAAGCTTTGGTGTTTGATTGCAAACGTGATTATCATTGAATTTGCCTTCAAAACGTGGTTTTGAAATTGGAGGTAGGGACTTACTTTTTGAAAACGTGATTTTGCAAACATCATTTATGCAGATAAACTCACAATGTGGTCAAAGTTACTACTTTCAATCGAAAATTAATGACAATGTGGTGTGTTACATGAACATTTTAATGTGAATACAACATATGAAATGAATGTACAACAACAATACATAATCTCGTCTGAACAAAAGTATGAACGACGTATGAACTGAATTTCATAACAAAAAATGCTCAAAAAGACTTATGGGATACGATGTCTATTATACCAATTCAATGTACATTGTATAACGATTGAACTCAAGCCAACAATATGTGTGTTACATCGACAACCCAAAAAGTATTCACTTACCCTTATGTGTACGACTTGTGTTACTGTGGTCACACCATCACCGTGCCCACATAACAATCAATTCTTTTTATAACACCGCCAACAACCAGTCACATCGACTACCTATATATAACGATAAGCTTTCATGTTTGAACCAAAAACTGCATACCGTAATACTAGCAAGTCAACTTGTATAATATTGGTTTCAAGTTTATATTATAGTAGAGGTATACTTACAGTTTACGATCTGAATCTAGAACGTTAAAACAAGTCAGCCGTGTTGGAAAATTTAGTGCACTTGTGGGATTAGTTCACACCTTGTAATGGGTTAGGAGGTACGGAGTGTACACCCATAAGGTCCATGAACACCCTGACTCTTATAGTGGTTTGTATTGGTAGTACTGGTGAAAGTACTGCTGGAGGAAAGTACTGCTTGTGGAAAGTACTGCTTGTGGTTTCCACTGATAAGCAGTGTTTCCACTGATAGGCAGTGTTTCCACTGAAGTGGTGTATCCACTGCTAGTGCTATGAAAGTACTGATGCTATGAAAGTACTGATAGGCAGTGTTTCCACTGATAGGCTGTATTTCCACTGCAAGTGGAAAGTACTGCTAGTGGAAAGTACTGCTTATTGAAAGTACTGCTTAGTGAAAGTACTGCTTATTGAAAGTACTGCTAAATGGCAGTTACAACTGCATTATGACGACGTTTAATTGGTCATGTAACCACTAACGGCTATAACGGGGATAATTATGAGGCTATTAATGGGCCGATTAATACTCATAATTCCATTGGAATAGCTCAAGAGTAACCTCCTATAAATAGGAGATCTGTTTATGCATGAGAAACACACAGAAAATGTAAACACTTATTAGCGAAAGGGTTATAGAATTGTGCATAATTCTCTAACTGCATTTGGTCTTATCCCAAGTAGATATTCGTGATACCCAGGCATTAGGGTCGAATAGTTTACTTTGGAAAGTGATCACACGATTCCAAGTGATATCCGGTAACCACCAAGTGGTATCTGTTACTACTAACAGTTTGTTTGTTTCTGCTGAAGAGTTGCACATTTCTGCTGAATTGATTATCTTTACCCTGTTCTGGGAGATATACTCCAACAATCAAAGTAAACTATTTAGTGATAATCAATGGCAATTGCTGCAATGAAACACATGGCTTCAAACTTTGCTAAGCTGGACAAATTTGAAGGGGTGGACTTTAGGAGGTGGCAGAAGAAGATGTACTTCTTGCTGTCAAGCATGAGTGTGGTCTATGTGCTGACTACTCCAATTCCTGATGATGGTGATGATGCTACTGTGGATCAAATCAGGAGGAGGAGCAAGTGGGAGAATGATGACTACATATGCAGAGGACTTATTCTGAATGGTATGTTTGATTCTTTGTTTGATATTTATCAGAACTTTGAATTTTCCAAAGAACTGTGGGATTCCTTGGATGCCAAATATATGGCTGAGGATGCATCAAGTAAGAAGTTTCTTGTTAGTAATTTCACAAATTACAAAATGACTGATTCAAGACCAGTTATGGAACAATACAATGAACTTCTTGGAATACTTGGAAGGTTTACACAACACCAAATGAACATGGATGAGGCTATCAAAGTCTCTTGTGTCATTGAGAAGCTCCCTCCTTCATGGAAAGATTTCAAGCATACCTTGAAACATATGAAGGAGGAGTTAACTCTTGTTGAGTTGGGCAGTCATCTGCACATTGAGGAATCTCTCAAGGTGCAGGATAATGACAAGCCAAAGAGTGGCAATGCTGCTGGACTATCTGTTGTCAATATGGTGGAGCATAACAACTCCACCAGGTACAATGACAACAAAGGCAAACGCAAGTATCATGACAACACAAGGGCAAATCCTAACAAGAAGGCAACACCTACTTGTTGGAAATGTGGCAAGACTGGTCACATTAAAAGGGACTGCAAGGGTGTTAAAATTGGTGGTAAAGCCAATGGATCAGGCACTAATGGTTCAGGGAGTGGTGGTTCAGCCAACTCACTGAAAGGTCAGAATATGTTTAATAAGTCTTTTCAGATTTATTATGTTACATATGTATCTGAATCGTTTTATGTGCAGGATGATGATGTTGCGTGGTGGGTTGACTCTGGTGCAACAGTTCATGTGTGTAAAGATAGAAGCTGGTTCAAGACTTATGAGTCACTGAATGATGGTTCTATTCTTCACATGGGAAATGAGTCAACAGCCTTGGTGCATGGTCGTGGTTGTGTAGATCTTAGGTTTAGTTCTGGAAAGATTGTAACTTTGTTTAATGTTATTCATGTCCCTGATATCAGGAAGAACTTGGTTTCAAGTAGTGTTTTGAATAATCATGGATATAAAAAAGTTATTGAATCTGATAAATTTGTTCTTTCTAAATGTGGTGTTTTTATTGGTTTTGGTTATTTATGTAATCAAATGTTCAGGCTTAATATTACCACTGACAGTGTTATTTCAGCTTTTGTGACCACATATGATCAAACTGATTCTACCCTGTGGCATGCTAGACTTGGTCATGTTCACTATAAAAGAATGCAAGATATGTCTAGGGATGGTTTAATCCCTGCTTTTGACATGGACACTGAAAAGTGTAAAACTTGCATGTTGACCAAGATAACCAAGAAACCCTTTCAGGGTGTTAGTCGTGAGACTAAGATCTTGGAGCTTATTCACAGTGACCTGTGTGATTTGCATGCCACTCCTTCTTTGGGGAATAAGAAGTACTTTGTGACATTTATTGATGATGCTTCTAGATTTTGTTATGTTTATCTATTACATACCAAGGATGAAGCATTAGATAAATTCAAAGTGTTTAAAACTAAAGTTGAATTACAACTTGGGTCTTTGATCAAAAGATTAAGGACTGATAGGGGAGGTGAGTACATGGATACTCAGTACTTTCAGTCTGTTGGAATAATCCATGAAACGACTGCCCCTTATACTCCTCAGCAAAATGGTATTTCTGAAAGGAAAAACAGGGTGATGAAGGAGATGGTTAATTCCATGTTGTCCTTTTCAGGACTGAGTCAAGGGTTCTGGGGTGAAGCTATGTTAACAGCTTGCTATTTATTAAATAGGGTTCCCAACAAAAGGAACAAGGTTACCCCTTATGAACTCTGGACTAAAAAGAAACCCAACCTGAATTATCTCAAGGTCTGAGGTTGTAGGGCTGTTGTAAGACTCCCTGATCCAAAGATGAAAACTTTGGGTGAAAGAGGCATTGACTGCATCTTTGTTGGATATGCTGAGCATTCCAAGGCTTTTAGATTCTATGTTATTGAACCTAATGAACATGTTTCAGTTAACTCAATAATTGAATCAAGAGATGCAGATTTTGATGAGTATAGATTCTCATCAGTCCCTAGACCAAGTCAGAGGATTCCTAATGGAACTCATGACACTGGTGTATCAGAGGTCCCTGATGGTGAACCATCAGTGGTCCCTGATGAGGTTGTGGTTCAGCAACCTGAACCTGTGCTCAGGAAGAGCAAAAGGGTCAGGACTCCAAAGTCATTTGGACCTGAGTTTCAACTATACTTAGTTGAAGGTACTAGGGATGAGGTCTCAGACCAATACTCCTATTGCTTCATTGTTGAGGATGACCCCAAAACATTTGAAGAAGCAATGAAGTCCCATGATATTGCTTTCTGGAAAGAAGCAATCAATGATGAGATGGATTCCATCATGGGCAACAACACTTGGGTGTTGGTTGATCTACCTCATGGTTGCAAACCTTTGGGTTGCAAATGGATTTTCAAAAGAAAAATGAAGGTAGATGGAACTATTGAAAAGTTCAAGGCTAGACTAGTCATTCAGGGCTTTAAACAAAAGTCAGGAATAGACTATTTTGATACTTATGCCCCTGTGGCTCGTATCAGTACCATAAGACTGTTGATTGCTATGGCATCTATTCACAATCTGGTTATTCATCAGATGGATGTGAAAACAGCTTTCTTGAATGGTGAATTGGAAGAGGAGGTTTATATGAACCAACCTCAGGGCTTCATCTTGCCTGGCAATGAAAACAAGGTGTGTAAACTGATTAAGTCTCTTTATGGACTTAAGCAGGCACCTAAGCAATGGCATCAAAAGTTTGATGAAGTGGTTTTGTCTAGTGGTTATGTTCTTAACCAAGCTGACAAATGTGTATATAGCAAATTTGATGAATCTGGTAAAGGAGTCATCATTTGTCTATATGTTGATGACATGTTGATCTTTGGCACTGACCAAAATCTGGTTGACCTAACAAAGGAATTTTTGTCATCAAGGTTCTCCATGAAAGACATGGGGGAGGCTGATGTTATCCTTGGTATAAGGATTAAACATGAAAGTAATAGAATTTCTATCTCTCAGTCTCATTATATTGAGAAGGTACTGAGGAAATTCAATTACTTTGATTGTACTCCAGTGAGTACACCTATGGATACTTGTGAGAAGCTGATGCCTAATCATGGCAAGGCTGTATCTCAACTTGAGTATTCTAGGGTAATTGGCTGCCTGATGTATGCCATGACTTGTACAAGACCTGATATTGGTTTTGCAGTGGGAAAATTGAGCAGGTATACTAGTAATCCTAGTGCTCATCACTGGCAAGCAGTTCAGAGGGTACTGAAGTATTTGAAGAGAACTATGGATTATAGTCTCTCATATACTGGTTACCCATCAGTGTTGGAAGGTTACACTGATGCAAGTTGGATCAGTAACACTGAAGACAATTCGTCTACCAGTGGCTGGGTATTCCTACTTCGTGGAGGTGCAATTTCTTGGGCATCCAAGAAGCAAACTTGCATCACCAGTTCAACAATGGAATCTGAATTTGTGGCTTTAGCAGCCGCTGGTAAAGAAGCTGAATGGTTGAAAAACTTGCTTCTTGAGATTCCATTGTGGCCTAAACCTATAGCACCTATTTCTATCCGGTGTGATAGTGCAGCTACATTGGCTAAGGCTTATAGCCAGATGTACAATGGTAAGTCTAGACACTTAGGTGTCAGGCATAGCATGATTCGTGAGCTTATCATGAATGGGGTGGTATCTATAGAGTTTGTGAGATCTCAACAGAACTTAGCTGATCACTTGACAAAGGGTCTGGCTAGAGACTTGGTTATAAAGTCTGCTAAAGGGATGGGTTTAAGTCCAACTTAGTCACTGAATGCTAGGACACCCAACTCCATCCTAAGGAAACTTGGGAGCTGAGTTCAATGTGGAAAGCTGAACATTTAGTGGACTGGAGCACATGTTTTATTTACATCCCAAGGTTGTGCTCAGAACCTGCTGAAAGGAGGATGAAGTCTTTACTTCTTAATGGTTATATTTTCTTTGAAAAAGTGCTTGGCAGGAGCATGACTAAAGAGGAACCACCTATGTAAATGTTGAAATTTTGCCGCTTCAGGAAGCTTTGGACTTTTAGCTTTTACAACATTTATGAATTTGGATATGGACACATGGCTTGTATAGTGTCAGGAGCTGTTAAGTCTTTGAAAACTTGTGTGTATTTTATCTTCAGGTATTCAAATGGGTTGAAGGGTTCAATTCTTAGAACACCCTGATTCTCGAATATTTGAACGTGTAATTTACTAAGATGGAAATTCAATCCTCAGGACATTTTCGTTTATGCACATGTTTTGCTTGATGTTTATTTTTTCATGCGAAGGAAGTGAACTAAATTTGGGGAGGATTGTTGGAAAATTTAGTGCACTTGTGGGATTAGTTCACACCTTGTAATGGGTTAGGAGGTACGGAGTGTACACCCATAAGGTCCATGAACACCCTGACTCTTATAGTGGTTTGTATTGGTAGTACTGGTGAAAGTACTGCTGGAGGAAAGTACTGCTTGTGGAAAGTACTGCTTGTGGTTTCCACTGATAAGCAGTGTTTCCACTGATAGGCAGTGTTTCCACTGAAGTGGTGTATCCACTGCTAGTGCTATGAAAGTACTGATGCTATGAAAGTACTGATAGGCAGTGTTTCCACTGATAGGCTGTATTTCCACTGCAAGTGGAAAGTACTGCTAGTGGAAAGTACTGCTTATTGAAAGTACTGCTTAGTGAAAATACTGCTTATTGAAAGTACTGCTAAATGGCAGTTACAACTGCATTATGACCACGTTTAATTGGTCATGTAACCACTAACGGCTATAATGGGGATAATTATGAGGCTATTAATGGGCCGATTAATACTCATAATTCCATTGGAATAGCTCAAGAGTAACCTCCTATAAATAGGAGATCTGTTTATGCATGAGAAACACACAGAAAACGTAAACACTTATTAGCGAAAGGGTTATAGAATTGTGCCTAATTCTCTAACTGCATTTGGTCTTATCCCAAGTAGATATTCGTGATACCCAGACATTAGGGTCGAATAGTTTACTTTGGAAAGTGATCACACGATTTCAAGTGATATCCGGTAACCACCAAGTGGTATCTGTTACTACTAACAGTTTGTTTGTTTCTACTGAAGAGTTGCACATTTCTGCTGAATTGATTATCTTTACCCTGTTCTGGGAGATATACTCCAACAAGCCGCATATATAACAACTCACATCGGTTGGAGACTAGACATTTGTGTATTTTACAAGTCTAAAGCGGTGGCTCCCAGAATCCTTCTATCATGGTTTTTTGTTGGAAAGATACTCGAATAGTACTTTGTTTTCGAATATAAAAAGCTTTACAGCATAATCCTAACCTTTCTTTGTTTCTAGCCATATGGAATGTCGTGACATAATGTTGCAATCTATGTGCCAAAGTTTCTATAATCATACTCTATAACAATCTTAGCTTCTGATATCTATAACTTGACCCGAATCAATGAATTATAATTAGTTTATTGGAGTTATGAGGTGTATTAGAAGAATGGTTTGGACCCTCCACGCACTAGGGTCGGGATTTAGAGCTTAAGGTGAAGCTACCGGACCCAGTCGAGTGCATGAATGAGCATCTTTTGATCTAACCACAAACCCATATGCATAAATCATTAGATTACCTACCTATCTCTTAGCCACCACACATATTAATATTCGAGTCAATCACGGTGATCAATATCATTATTATAGGCTTATAGCATGCTCTAAATCTCCTTTTGAGAGATTTAAAAAGTGTTTTTGAATCTACGTACGTGTTAGACTTGTCATATGATGAGTTAATGACAATAGTTTTTATAAACACATATGATTATGTAGTCTTCATTGCAATGTCCACTAAATAATATACTAGTTAAAGTTTGAGGCTAGATATAGATTAAAACGTAAGCTCAAACTACGTATGATTAAGATAATGAGTAAGTAAATAAGTATGACAAAATTCGAAGTCAAAATGATGGGAGTTCACATGGGAGTACGTGATCATTTCTCCTTTTTGACATATATTAATCTTGTGAGAACCCTATATTATAATCAGGTTCTAATTTCCAAGTAATTTTATAAATAAAATTAACGTCACATAAACACGCCAAGTTGTTTGTATATCTAGCTTTGGAAACAGCCAAATACCGAGTACCATAATCATGTTTATTACTATTATTAGTAATATCTTCTAATTACTACATCCGTCCCATAATAATTGTCCACTTTAACTTTTCTAATTTTTTTTGTTAAATTTTGACCATAAATATTTTTATTTATGTAATATAATACTTGATAGAAAATATATGAATAGATTGAGTTTTAAATGTATTTTCTTTTGCTATAATTTTCATCAAATATTATATAACACAAATAAAAATATTAGTGGTCAAAATTGAACAAGAAAGACTCAAAAAAGTCAAAGTGGACAATTATTATGAGACGGAGGGAGTAACATATTACAGTATTGATGAATGGTGTGTTGCACCATAATTGTAACAGTCTTGATAGGCTAGATGTACACATGTAAATAACGATTGAAAAAGGACCAATCTTGTTAGTTTGATAGTTAATAACCGAATAGCGGTTATGGGTAGTTACTAGCGGTTACAAAAGTTACTTAATTAACCGCCAAAGTTAGTTATTTTAGAAGGGACATGTCGGTTCATTTACACCGGTTAGTACCCTATATATACTCGTACATATGTAACGTTTTAATTAGTGTCTGAATATACAATGTAAACACTTTTATGTTGTTTATCAAATAGAATCAATTCTTGTATATCTTATCAATTCGATCCTGTGGAAACCCCGCAAGACCTGTGCAAAACTGGTATCAGAGCGAAGGCTCCAAGATTGCAAGAGTTTGATTCAAATTTTGATCAAGAAGATCAAAAGAATTAGAAGGAAAAGACACCAAGGAATACGCTGGCCAAGGAATACGGTGGAGACTTTGTTGGGACTGCATAACGCGACAACAAAGGAAGGAAAAGACAACGTTGTAGAAGAAATTTGTGGGATTGCTGGAACGCAACACAAAGTAGGAAAAGCAAACGTTTTGACGCTTGAAAGGATAGCGTGATACCGGAAGGAAGAGGCTAGCGAGAAAGGAATGCTCTTGAACGTGATATAATGAAAGAAAAATTGCAAGAATACATGGCCTGACAAATGGTGAAGAGGAAGCAATAAGAGATTGCTATAGAAGGTTCATTGACATAATAAAGGTGTACCATGAGACTGCGGTGCCCTGGAATGAGAAGCCAAGAAGAGAAGTGGGAGAAGAGACCCACAAGGCAAGCAGGAAGATGCAGAGATAGATGAGTCACAGAATGAAGAAATGAACAAGACAAAGTTTAGGGTCATGATAGAAGGCAATGTGAAGGAAAACGTGGAGAAGAGCATGAAGATTCGGAGAACAAGATTTTTAGGATATATGAATGTGTCATTTAACAATATGTGGGGCGATGTTGAAATTCCTTTGGGATTGACTCGGGAGGATGGACATAGTGTAAAGGAATGCTATCGAGAATACATAGCATTGGTTAAAGTGTACTATGAGGAAGCACGCAGGGCAGGGCATGGAGAACCACGGATTAATATGGTCGGAAATGAACCATGTGGTGATGCGGAGACTAGCGTGTACATGGAGGAAGCACAGGAAGAAAAACCAAAGAAAGGTTCAAGTATGTCCATGATGAAGTCAAGAAGGAAGAAGACATGGGATGCACCACAAGTGGAAGTAGCAAGGAGAACAAGACTTAAACAATTAGGGGGGAAATGTTGCACCATAATTGTAACAGTCTTGATAGGCTAGATGTACACATGTAAATAACGATTGAAAAAGGACCAATCTTGTTAGTTTGATAGTTAATAACCGAATAGCGGTTATGGGTAGTTACTAGCGGTTACAAAAGTTAGTTAATTAACCGCCAAAGTTAGTTATTTTAGAAGGGACATGTCGGTTCATTTACACCGGTTAGTACCCTATATATACTCGTACATATGTAACGTTTTAATTAGTGTCTGAATATACAATGTAAACACTTTTATGTTGTTTATCAAATAGAATCAATTCTTGTATATCTTATCAATTCGATCCTGTGGAAACCCCGCAAGACCTGTGCAAAATGGTGGACTAAAAAGCTCGAATTATGCTACACCCATCTAAATAAACCATTTTAATTTGTCCAAGATTTTTACAGCTAATCATCCTTTTTACTACATATAACTAAGACCTTTAAGTATCGAGTTTGTATAATAACATCCGTTTGTTCGATCTCAGCACTAGCTTGCTCGATCAGTTTTGCACTCCCTACCAAATATATATTCAATGGCGCGCTCGATGGTACACTGGTAAAGTTGCGTATGTACATCTATATCAATTTTAGTATCAAGACGAATATATAGCTTCTAAAGCTAGCACTCAAGTAATGAATTGCGAATAAGCGTAATAAATTTAACATGTAAATATATGATACAAAGCTAGTGAATAATTAACTAGGGTTTTTTGTTGCAAAACAAGCTAGATCTAAGAACTTAAAACTGAAATCACACACTTAGCTTGAGATTGGTGCACCTCTCTTGATACTATTCATACGAGTGGTTTCGTAAACAGGCAAACCACTTGAACAATAACCTAAGTCACAATTTGTTAACTCGAAAAGATCAGAACTTGAATCACTATCTCCATCATCTTCATTAATAAACCTCTTATATTCTTTAACATCTTCTTCTTTTTCTTCAAAAATCTTAACTTTTTCCACAAACCCTTTTGCAGAACTCATCTTTTTATCTATGAAATCACTCTTGATATTGAAATTTTCAATCTTGTTGAGGTTTCCATTAATAGAATTTTTTGTGATTAGAGCAGGTGGAGGCTTGAGATATGAGTAGTTTCTTTGGTCTTTATAGCTTGTGGTTTTTGGATGTGTGTGTGCTATGTGTGAAGGTGGTGGTGTTCTAAAACCTGAGCTTGTGGAGGTTGAAAATAAAGATCTTGAATCACTCATAATGGTGTTCGCGGTGGAGGTCGTTGTGGTGGTAGAGTTGGTGTTTCCACTTCTAAAGTGGCTAATGCTACTTCTTCTCTTCCTTCTCCAACCACTAGGACTCTCATCTTCATCTTTTGCTGGCTTTGTTTTCGACTTCGACTTCTTTGAAGATGTTTGATTGAAGAGTGAATTCAAGAAATGAGCCAACTTCCCTCCTGGCGAGCTTGGTTGTTTAGATTTCTTCTCTTTGTTAACCATCATGGGATCAATCAACATAGCTTGTAACGGAATGGAGTTTTCTTTATGTTTTGGCATGTCAAGACTCATTCTTCTAATAGGTTTCATGCAATACTTTTGCGTAGTGTTACTATAAATCGTGGCTTTACCATTGATGTTATTGTGGGTGGCAGTTACATTTTCATTGGCACCCGAGAAGTAACGAGCGGCTTCAAACACATCAAGCTCGTCAGAGCCGTTCCTACGATGGAATGGCTTCTTTGTATGGGATGGAAGTAGGGTATTTTTGGACATTATTCTTGAAGTAAAGTTACAAGCTTTTTTTGAGAGACTCTATACTAAAAAATTAACAAGATTACAACTCTTTAATTTATGAGATACAAGTTATTATGTTAGCTCCTTTTCAATAAAAAAAGCAAGGAAGAGAGGAGTGGTTTCATGGAATGATTTAGGATGGTCGTAGAATGGTTGATAAGTGTGAGTAAAGCACTAAAGTTTCCCTTTTATAGTAATTCTTGTGATCCATGTGTTCAAGATATGTGAATAGCAGTGTCTATAAATTTACAACTTTTTTATGCATGACATATAGAAGTTTGTATTGGAATGCGTTAAGAACTAAAGATGGTTTGGTGACCTGTGAGTAGGTCATCAATTGTGGTGGTTATATGGTGGTTTGTATTGTATAAAAGGGCTCCAATAAAAAAGGAACAAACATAAGTGTTCAATGTAAGTAGGATAGAAATTCAAGAATGGAGAGCAAATATTTCTTTATATCATGTTCTCGTAGTGGTTTGAAAGCCATAAATTTTTGCTATGAGTCGTGGGGGCAAAGACTATTGCTCCAAGCCTCCAACCTTGGATTCTTGTTATTTTGAAGCTTCTCCTCTTATCTTAGATATCAAAAGTGATGTCTTGACTATGCACTTGTTAGTACAATTTGTGCGATGGGTTATAGAAAGTCTGGACGTAGCTTGCTGGACTGGGCCGGCAAACCTTTGGTGGGTTGATCTTGTACTAATTCAAGTAGTTTGGATGAAATCTCTGCACAAGAAAGATAAACCGTTAGTCTTACCGTGGGGACGGACCCCACGATTAGAATCCGGCGTGAGAGTAATATACATTCTTAAGAGGGAAAGTAGAGGTATGTGTATGTGCAATTATGAGAGAGAAAGTTATTGTACCTTGTATGGGGATTAGAGCCCCTTTTATAGGCGAGGTTGCTGCTGGGGCTTCCTGGATTATCGCATATAGTGGTTAGTTGCCGGAGCCGGACCCTTGACGGACAAAGGTTCCGTGTTATTCGCGAATGCGGACGTGAGGGGCCTAACGGTTGAAGGTTCAGTCCGTTATGCATCTTGCTCGCATTCCAAGGCCTGGGCCATAACCAACTTAGTCATTGGGCTTACTGTTGGCCCAGGGTCTGTGGTTATTGGACTTGAGTCCAGGATTTGCAGTCATTGGGCCTGAGCCTAGAGTGGGCGTAGAGTATGTTTTGGGCTTAATAGGCCTGTTACACATACTATACGTCATCAAGTCCCCCCAGTCTAGTATATTCATTGCGTGCGGACATTGTCGCATGCGGTGGATGTCACTAGACTTAGGTTGACTAAGGATTTCATCGTGCGTCTTTTCTTTTCCAGAGATACTTTTTCCTACCCTTGGGGGCTGCTATACCATCCTGTCCCCCCAGTCTAGTATGTGCACTGCGTGCGGATATTGTCGCACTCGGTGGATTTACTTAGACTAGGTCTTGCGGGTTGATTGTTTTTTCGATTTCTCGGAACGTGCCTTTGATGCTCTCTTTCCTTTGGGAAGTGTTTTTTACAACGCGGACGTTTTTCGGCTTTTTTCTGTTCTGGTTGATTTGACCCCGTGGGCCCTTGGTCTTCCACCATCCTTATCCGTGTGGCTTTGATTTTGACCGTTGGATTAGATTGTTTTTTGGACGTGTGTCCTCTCTTAGGGTTTTCTTAGTTAATCGTCATTCCGTTTGTATAAATACCCCCTATATTGGTTTTAGCCATTTTAACTTTTTACTGCTCTTCTGTTGCGAACGCTATTCTTAGATCTGGTTTTACTTTTGGTGTATCTGTTTTCCACGTTCCGCAGTCAGGTTAGGTTCTTGATTCCCTTTTTCTTTTTCCGTTATGGGTACTTTTGCTTCTACCAAGTCTAAATTACCCCGGAAGGCGCTTGATCGTTTCTGTATTGATTATTCGATTCCGAGCTTTGTTCATCCAAAATTGTCTGATCCTGACAAAAGTATTCGTAAATCGCCGAATGGAAAGATTGGTGTTTACACCCGTTTCTTTGAGTTTGCTAATTTCCGCCTTCCCTTGTCTTCTTTTCTTGTTTCGATTCTTGACTACTATCGTATTCATATCTCACAGCTTTCCGTTATTGGTGCTGCTAAAGTTTCTCAATTTGAAATTCTTTGTTTGGCACTTGGTATTGAACCCTCAATTGGTTTGTTTAGGTGTTTTTATGTCTTGTCTCACAGTCATGGCTGGCTTTCTTTTAGTAAACGTGCTGATAGCTTTGGTGTTTGCTATACCAAGCCCCTTGATTGTCTTAAAAGTTGGAACGACCACTTTTTCTGGATTTATTCATTTTCTTGTCCTTCTATTCATCCTTTTTTCGTTAGCGGACGTCTTCCAAAGGATGCCACTCCTAGGGATAATGAATTTAATGCTGAACACGTTGCCTCCCTTGTTACCAATGCTTCTTCTTTTGTTAAGTTTCCGGAACCTTTCCTTTGTTTGGTTGGGTTGAGCCGTCACTTTGGGCAATGACTTTTATCCCGTGTTTTATGATCAAGAGAATCAGGGTAGGTATACTATATCTATGTTTTTCTCTTTTATTATTTTATATTGATTTTCTGCTGTTTTATGTTTCGTTTTTGTCTGTTTGCTGCAGCTATGGATTTGTTGTCATTGGTTAAGAATAAAAACCCGATGGAATTGCTTGCTGATACTCGGCCACGGGAGGATGATGAAGTTCCTTTGCTAAAATCGACCGAAGGTCGTACTGTCTCTCTTGCTCCTCCTTCCTCTGGTGAAGTTGAGCGTGTAGCTGCTTGTTCCGGAATTGGAGTTTCTCAACCATCCGGCGGTGTTGTTCTGCGGCCTGATTATTCAGGTTCTGATATTGGTTTTGATAGTGGGATGGCTTCTGGTTCTGGTAGGAAGAGGAGGAAAGTTGGTATCAACCTCGTTCATCCCCCTAAAAAGGAAAGGAGCGACCTTGAAGATTCTAGTAGGGTTTCTACTGGTGGTAAGTCTTCAGAGTCTATTAAGAAGTTGCTAGCTCAAAGTTCGCAATCTCTTGAATATTGTTTAAATGCTTTGCCCACTCATTCTTCTTCTTCTTCTCCTTTACTATCAATTACTCCCCTTTATGAAGCTGGGATGCCCACTGAATCTGGTTTTGGTTTGTTTCATCCTAATGGTTCTCCTTCTAGGTTTGTTTGTTTATGCCTTTATTTTTCTTTATTCTTTTGTCGCTTCTTCCTTTTATTTACTTGTTCTTTGCTTTCTTATTCGTAGTTCTCCTACGACTGTTATGACAGATGCCGTCATTACTGCTGCTTATTCTATTGGGAAGAGGAAGGGTCAAGTTAATGTTCCTTCCTCCCTTCCAGGTGGCCTATCTCCGGTTGGTAGTGTTTATCCGATTCTTGATGACCTTTCAGGTCTTAATGTCCCGGTTGAGGATATTCGGACCGTTGATGACCCGGACTCTAGTTCTTTATCTAGTGTTCATATTCCGAGGTGGAATGTTGCCAAGAGTTCCCTTCTTGATGATGTTGATGAGTGTCGTTCTATGGTGGACGAGTTTGCTCCTCCTGCCTTTTTTCCTCTATCCGTGATATGGGGTATGAGCGCCTCCTAGGTGAATTTAATGTTGCCATGGCGCGACAATTGAGCTTTAGTTCTGAAGTCCGTCAGCGTTTAGAGTATAATGCTATGAGCGGAAACGCTTATTGTCTTTGTTGGTGAGTAAGGATAAGGAAATTTCAACTCTGAAGTTTGAGGTTGCCAATGCTATTTCTTCTCAGGCATCGTCTGCTACTGCGTCCATTAACTTGACCAAAATTAAAGGACCAAAATTCTGTGTTTGAGAGAGAACGAAATTCTCTTCGAGCCGAGGTAGCCTCACTTCAATCATCCCTTGATGCCAAGGATTCTGAGTCATCCGCGTTGAGAGCTGAGATTATTGTTCTTAAGTCTCAGAATTCTGGTCTTTCCGGGCAGGTGTGCATCCGTGTCTCCTCTTCTTTTTTTATTTTTTATTTTTTTTCTTTTTAAATTTTTTTTTGCTTTGTTTGTAGGTACGGGCTTTGGAAGAGTCATGTTCTGAGCTCCGCAGTCGAGCTCCATCCCTTGCTGCTTTAGAGGAGGAATTTTGTAAGATTCAGGATGCTAAGGTGGCCGGGCTTATGCGGAAAGTTGATTCGGCCGTTGCTGACTTGTATGTCCTGGCTAGTCATCTTGATGTGGAGTTTTATCCTTGATTCCTTACACTACTATCTAGCCGTCGTTGGTTATTGACGAATGGTATGAGTCTCGCTGTGTTTAAGTGCTTAAACTCTCCAGAATATACTGCGGTAATGGCAAAGGTTATTGAACGTGCCGTTGATAAGGGTATGCAAGAAGGCTTAGCTGCGGGTATTATTCATGGTAAGGAAAAAAGAGAGCTCGTGGAGCTTGCTGCATATAATCCTTCTGCAGAGGATCACTATGTTTCCGCTGTGAGGGCCCTTGAGAACGTGGAGTTTTCTTTGCTTGCCGTGCTGAAGTCTAGCAAGAATGCCGGTATCGTTGAAGTTATGGACCTTCTCCGTGTTGATGAGCCTTCCGCGAATGCTCCCATGATTTCAGGGTTACTGCCGGATCTTGAGCAACTTATTATCACTGTTTATGATAAGGGTAGTAATGTTATTGTTGGCAACAGCGCTTTGTCTTGCTCTTTGGAGGTTGTTCAAAGGAGGGTTGATCAAGTTAGAAAGCGCCTTGATGGTTATCGGTTGTCTATTGCCGATGTTTACAATTCCTCCATTGACCCTTTATCTGCTCGTAATGTAATGGGTGTGGAAACACTTTCAGCTAATGAGCCGGTTTCTGTTTGCACTGCTTCTTCGCCGGTTGCACCCCTTCCTGTTAGTACTTCTGATGTTTCCGCGATACCTCTCTGTTGAAGGTTATGATGTTGATGTTGGTGGGTCCAAAAATCTTGCTGAAGTTGCAAATGACCCATCTTCTGGAGTAAGTGAGGTCTCTACTGTTTTGTCCGAGCCTTGAGCAAGTACTACCGCTTTAGTGCGGATTTAGTTAATGCTTTTTTTTTGTAATCATCTGAACAATGCTTGTGTTTGTTTTGTAATGCTTTTGATGATTGTTTTCAGCCTTCCTTGCTTATCTTTCCGCCTGCTTTCTTTGTTCTGTACTTTATGCTGCAACTTTTCTCTATATTCAAGTTTTTGGTGCCTTCGGTGCATGTTATTTTCCACTTTTGTTTGCTATTTTTAACGTTATACGAATATGCACGTTTTGTAATAGTCTTTTGCGCACATACTATTTTTGTGTGTGCGGTGCTATTTTTAACGTTACACGGATATGCACGTTTGTAATAGTCTTTTGCGCACTATTTTTTGTCTGTGCGGTGCTATTTTTAACGTTATACGGATATGCACGTTTGTAATAGTCTTTTAGGCACTCTTTTTTGTCTGTGCGGTGTTATTTTTAACGTTATATGGATATGCACGTTTGTAATAGTCTTTGGATAATTTTGGGCTATCCTCCCAGTACTGGGTTTGCAATACCTCTTACGTACTTTGGTGATTAAGTTGCTCACCAGTTGTGTTATTCGTGATAACTTTATGCTATTCGGAAATAACATATTCTTGGGCCGTACCCAATTCGTGTGCTTGCGCGTCTTATGCACTTCGTAAAGATAAAAAACATTTTAAAGAAAAATAACGAAGGTAGCTAATTTTCATCATTCTTTTATTAATTGATCATATTTTTTAAATACATTACAGAAATAGGTAAATTCAAATACATTTTATACTTCCCTGCTATCGGCTTTACTCTTTTATTTCCGTGGCTATGCAAGCCGTGCTTCTCTTCAGAGTTCTTCTAATGGAAAACATTGTTTTCTTTGGGAGATTTCTTGTATTACGGAAGTTTGTTTTGATTATCATCCGCATGCTATTCTTCTGGCTTTGTTGATGTGGATAACGTCTTTGCGAGTATCCGTACTTTCTTCGTGGGCTAGAATCCTCTCCTTGTATGCTACTTTCTCCTCTGAGACCTCGTGTCACTCTCTTCTGATGATGATCCCGGAGGAGCTACCAGGTTATTGCCTTTCGTTCTTCGGAATGTTCCGTGTTTTTGAAAGTGTAGCCTGTGAGAGTAGCTTTTATATATATATCCTGGCCCTTGCAAGCTGGTCATCTTTAGCTTACTCTCGGTCTGTCCGACCAGATTCACTTTGGTCGGTAGACCTGTGCCTGCCTGGGAGCCGGGGTGCAACAACAGTAGGATGTATGCGTAGTCTGCATCCTTTGTTGCTTGCCGTTGTAAGGGAAGCTTCTTAATAGCTAGGGGCTTCTTGATATAGCTCCTTGCCCCTAGCATTCCTTCTTATCCTTCCTTGAGGACCTATCCCTTTTCACACTCCACCATTCCCGCCCCTACCATTTCAGTTCCCGCGTGTCTCCTTGACCCTGCTGTCTCCGCAGTTGACCCGTGAGCACCTGGTCGATCTTATTTCCCAACAGCTGCTGGGAGTCTAATCGACAGTAGTGCTCCGGTCACGAGTGCCACAACTCTAATTGGCAAGGAACTTGGAAACGCCGTAGGAGGAGGTTTGAATGACGGGGCGTCGTGGTGTTTTGTGGCGGTGGGTGATTAGCGTCATTTTAGAACGACTAAGTGTTATTACTAGTCATTTAAGAACATATTTGTGTACTCTCCGTATTCTCTTTCGTTTTTCCCTTGTGATGTTGGTAAAGGTTTAGGTTATTTGTGTTTTCACTGCTGCTATCCTGTCGATGCGTCGCCATGGGAACAAACTTCTTCAGACTTTTCTTTTTAGGGATGTTTGACTTTGGAGAACTGCGATTATTGCTTTTGCTTTTCTTGTGTCTTCCTTTTTTACTTCGCGTATTTATAGTGAAGATTTTACTGTTTTCCATGCGCTGGCATTTGTCTTTTTCTACCAGCTGGTAGGTTATTACATGCCTAGGCTCGTAGCCTGGGTGTATATTTCTGCTTTATTTGACGTGATATTCCTTGGGAAGGAACGCGTATCTGTACTTGCAGATTTCTTCCTTTCTAGTTATCTGGACAAGGTTTATCCTTTTACCTCCGCACTTGCCTTATTTGTTATCTATTATATTATATCCCTTTTCCTGACTTGTCTTTTTTTCCCCATATCCCGTCCACCATGGCTTCCTGCGCGCTTCTCTGGTGTGTTATCTGATGGATCTAAACACACACCTTGTGATAGTGATACTTTGAATTATATTAATAAGTACGCGGAATATACTTAGTAATACTCAGAATATGGATTGTATGATGTAATGTAAGTGAGAACAGTATAACACAAAGCTTCAATATTATTAAGAATAATACGAGTGATCTTGCTTATCACTAGGGTTACACCTTGAAGCATACGTACCTAGAACAATGGCCTAGGACCTCCTTTTATAGCACAAGGAGTCCTTTACAAGATAAGTATAATGCTAACTTTAAAGAATATACACAAGATTTTTTCTATGCTTATCTATACACGAATACATAACAATTATCCTAATAGTAGTGGTAATAATATGTACTAGCAGTGGTAATCAGTTTCCACTGCTAGTGCATTCTTCAGCAATGTCTTCCACAAGCTTATCAGTGGTAACTGTTAGCATAATTCCCAACAATCCTCCCCTAAACTTATGATTTCTCTGCAAATCAATAAGTTTCTTCAATCTGCATCATCAGTAAGGATTTAGGGAATTCTTCCAAACACTTGACTTTCTTCTTAAAGCCTGAATAGTTCTTGAACATTGATCTTGAATCCTATGTAAGAAAGCTCTGACTTTCTCAGTATCTTCATGAACTCTTATTGTTATAGACAACATCATAGTGAGAGTTCCAGCTCTGAGTGGGTATTCTTTCTCAACAAACATAAATGCATCCACTCCAGTGTTTGTAGAAACATGATGAACTTCACATGAATCATAGTAAGTCCATGTAGTACCAACACATGAAGCTTCAAACTTCCAGAAATTATCATTAGCATTTGGTTCATAGAGCCTTCTTAGATCAACCCATAACTGCATTTCCTTCATATCTTTAAGCTTGTCAGCATCAAACCTTTCTTGAACTAATCTCCACAATGTATCAAGATCAACTCTGTCACATGCTTTGATGAGTTCTTCAAACTGAATGAATGATGAAGTTTCACCACCTAGCCTTGTAATCTTCCACGTTGGAGCAAAATTGCTAGCAGTATACACTTCCCAATCAACAATAGGGTGTCTGACTTGCAGTGGGTCAGGATAAAAATCTTCTTCTTCAATCAAAATCATACCAGTCAGCTGTTCTTCGGCGAGTTTCTCAGATTGAACTTCTTGTTCTTTAGCAAATCTTGTTTTCTTAAGAGTTTGAGGTTCACTATATTTGGCTTTTCTCTTCAGATTAGGATATCTTCTTTCTTCTTCTTCAGAGTTCATAGGAATAAACTCATTATCTTGCCTTTTAACTCTGTAGTAGATACCTTCAACCTGATCATCAGTCATCCCTTTGAACTGATTCTTTTTCCAGCCACCAACACTGCAACAATAAGCTTTCATCATTGAGATAACTTGTGCCTTGGTTGGTTGTCTTGGTTTCTTTTGAACCTTTCTGACTGAACCAATTGCATCTTGAAGTGCTTGATTATTCTTCATTTGAATGAAGTCCTTCAACTGTGCTGTTCTTTGTTCTTCAGTTAAAGACTTATCTGCAACTAGGTCTATTGCCTTCTTCTTGAATACTGGATCATTAGTAATCAAGAACTCAATCTCTTGTTCTGTAGGTACATAGCTAAACTCTGGAGTCTTTTCTTTGAATATTGTGGGTGGAACAGTGGAAAGTGAATTTTCATCAATTGGATCAGTGGTTTCCATTCTGTCCAGGCTTTTAGCCTCCATGAAGTCTGCAATCTCCATTTCATCAAGCCTTTTCTTGTTTGCAACTTCATCTTCTCTTAGCTTTCTAGCAACTTCTGCATCATGATCAATTTGAGCTTGTTCTCTCTTTGAAACCTTCCTTCTTGGTTGCTCTTTACTTTGCACAACTGCTTTACCTTTTTCCTTCTTCTTCTTTTCAATTTCTTCCTCTCCAGTGGTAATATCTTGTCCAGCAGTGGGAACCATTTGCTCTGCAGTGGGAATGGTATCAGTGGTTGCAGCAGTGGAAGTTGCTTGCTCTGGTTGCTGTTGAGGAACTTCTTCTTGAGTATCAACTTCCTCAGCACCTTTACTCTTAGCTATTGGCGCATCAAATCCAAAATCACCTTCATCTCCAAAATCAATTTTCCTCCCCTTGGTTTCAGCATCTATTTTCCTCCCCTGTTTGGGATAATTCCCAAAATCTTCACTGAAGTCCTCTGAGTCATCATCATGAGGTGAGTATGGATATGAAATCACTAGCTTTGCAGGTCTCCTTTTCTGTTTCAACCCCTGAAACTCTTTCTTCAAAGTCTAAATCTCTTCTTGCAATTGTGTAACATCCTTGGCATGTTGCTCCTTTACTTGTGCGAGGTCTTTCTCTAGAGATTCAACCTGCTTAGTTAACCTGGTACATAGTTCCATCAATTCCATAGGTTGCCCACTGCCCTCAACACTTCCAACTGTGTGACCTGTTGGGAGAGGTGAATCATGGGGCATTGGCTCAGACTCACTCCTAATTGGACTAGGTTGAAGCCTGGAACCACCACTGCTTGTTCCTAAACCAAGAGGATCAGGGACATGCTGTGTTGTAATGAGAGAAGTTGGCTGTTTTTGCCTCCTCTCATAAGTGTGAGTAACTGGTAGAGTGTAATTTATTGTTGAAACTGTGATTGTGGGTGTTTTTTGGGATACAACTGGGATTGTTGCATCTTCACCCTATACCTGTGAAATCTTTGCAAGAATTTGAGAAAAAAGTGGTTTAACAACCCTATTACCATCCTTATTCATGTTTTGAAAAACTTTGGGCTTAAGGCAACGGATTTTATAAACTCTTGTATGGGGTTGCAGTTGAAATTCATTTAACACTGCTTGCAAAAACCTTGGATACATCAAATTTTTTTTTGAACTCTTTACATTGCCTTGCATACTTGTAAAAATATATTGAGTCCAATTAAAAATCCTATCTGTGGCTAGACAAACCAAAGGGTAAGCCATTGTTGAACTGAATTGTTCATAAGATGTTTTCTTAGGACTTAGGCAATGTAATAGAGTATGTATTAAAAATCTCCAATGAGGACAGAAACCACTCTTTTTGAAAGTAGCCTTTTTGTCAGTGGTATCATACCCCATGGATGAAAGATGTTTATGAATTTCTGGCATGGGTAATGTGATGATACCATTGAGATCATCCAATTTGAGAATTCTCCTCAAGGATGACTCAGTAACATCAATAGTTACCCCATCCACTGTGGCTCTAAGAGCATCCATAGTTTCATGTGTGTCTCCATCTTCAATAGTGATGGACTTAACAGAGTTCCAAAACTGCTTGATTTGAGAGACATAGATTGTGGGATTGAGAAGTAAAGCATACCTTACATGAGTAGTGTTTAGAAAATCCACAATCTGATGAAAAACAGGGCCACTCTTGTCGTTTGACTTTTCCAAATAGGCCACTTGGTTGTGCTCATCTGCAAAAGTGATTGGAGCCATAGTATCTTTTGATGAAAAATATGTTGTGTGAGTATGAATTGAATGAAGAACTTGCCAATTGAGAGAGAAAGATATATACTGTTACGGTTTGAGAGTTTTGCGCAAGAAAGATTATCTAAGGAAAAGATTTATCTTAAGAGAATAAATTGCAAGTAGGAAAGTAGATAATCTTCTAAATATTTTACCCTATTAGTATAGAAAGTAGTTACTCTCAACGGCTAGTAAAACATTTGTTACTGACAAAACAGTTGTAACGGCTAGTTCAACAGTGGTAAAAATAACACTGGCAGTGGAAACTGTCAACTAGCAGTGGTAATTTTTCACAAAAATTTTCAAGAGCAGTGGTAAGTAAAACATATGAAAATTGGACTGATCTTATTATAGTTTTTAGCAAACTACCAGCTATCAACGGATTTGATATTTCTTTACCATGATCCGTTTGCTATGGACTAGCCAAATCTTAATCATATAGAATATGGTGAGTTGATAACCATATAGTTATTGGTAAACTATCAACCATAAACGGATTTGTTAAGTCTTTACCAGTAGCCATTTTCTCTGGACTAGTTAATTCTTATGTGGATTAGACATGGTGAATCAAAAACCATTTGTTGTGTGTCTCAGTTACACACCTTTTATGATCAACTCCCAGCCAAGATTGGTTATGTACCTGCAAGTGTTAGTATAGTACAAAGAATATTCATAACCAACTTGTTTTAACCAAAGTTACTTTTAACTGTAACATCCCGCCTACTGATACACAATATTGTCCGCTTTGCCCTGGTGGCTCACGGCTTTGCTTTTGTGGCCCTCGTGTGAGACTTCCCGGTAGGTCACCCATACCAGTGCTACTCTCACACGAGCACGCTTAACTGCGTAGTTCCTTGTGAACCCTACTCGCAGTGGACCACAAAACGCGTTGTGTCTTAAGGAGGATGTTATTCTTATATACCCAGCATCTCTCCAGGCCTCCGTCGATGTAGGATTTGCCTAAGGTGTTACAATCACCCTCTTTGCCTAGGGTGTTACAATCACCCCCCTTAAGGACTTATCGTCCTCGATGAGGTTTGCCCCACCATCCTGAACGGCACTAGAGTGGCTCTGATACCACATGTAACATCCCGCCTACTGATACACAATATTGTCCGCTTTGCCCTGGTGGCTCACGGCTTTGCTTTTGTAGCCCTCATGTGAGACTTCTCGGTAGGTCACCCATACCAGTTCTACTCTCACACGAGCACGCTTAACTGCGTAGTTCCTTGTGAACCCTACTCGCAGTAGACCACAAAACGCGTTGTGTCTGTTAAGGAGGATGTTATTCTTATATACCCAGCATCTCTCCAGACCTCCGTCGATGTGGGATTTTCCTAAGGTGTTACAATCACCCTCTTTGCCTAGGGTGTTACATTAACCAAGCCACTATTTACAAATATCATCCCAAAGTCAACCCGATAATATCTATATTTACTTTTCAACCTACCAAAATAGGTAAAAATAAATATATCCTTTAATGAACCATTTTGATCGACTTTGCCTATAAAAAGGGGCTCGACACTCCATAATCTTTATCAAAACACATTATTACTAGCACAACATCCCTAAAAATCACCATGAGCAATTTTCCCAACATAATTGACATCTCTTCTGATTCTGACATAGAGATTGTGGCTTCTGAGTCATCTTCAGAGGTATCAGGGTGTGCAGGTTACTTTCCACCATGTGCTACAAGCTCTTCTTCCAAGAAGCCAATTAAGAAGACTGCCAAACCTGCACGTGTTGCCAAACCTGCACCTTCTCTTGAGTTCTACTCCAGCTCATCAGATGATGATGATGATTATGATGATGAGACCTATTCCTTGTCCAAGGAGTTGCCAAGGGCTCTGACAAAGGCTTTGGGAGCAGCTCTCTCCAACATGAAGCAAATCTCCATACCAAAGAAGCCTGCAACGCTACCAAGGCCTCCTCCACAAGTTCTTGGTCTTGCTTGTCCAAGAATGCAGTCAACCTTTGAGAACAAAAGGAAGAGTGCACAGAAGACCAAGCACAACTATCAGGGCAAGGGCAAGAAGCCAATGGAGTAGCGTGTGTAGGGTGTAGGGATGTAGGTTGTTTTAGGTTTTTATCTTTTGTGTTTTGATGGTGGTTGTTAGTACTCTCTACTTTGAATGTAATGAACTTCTTCTCAATGAAATTTCTCTATTTTACGTTTTCCACTGCGAGAGTAACTTTTACCACTGCTTGCATTTTAGTTTCCACTGTTAGCCTTATTCTCTGCATAAAAGTTAGTGGATAAGCAAAAATACAAGCAACCATATACAAACTTGTACAAATTAATATAACAATTTTAGTACCAAAACCTCCCCTCAACACCAAAGACCATTAGACACAAAAATTTTATGGATTAAGCATTCCAATACCTGTTACCAAGTACTGAAATCTACCCACATCAAGTCCTTTTGTTAATAAATCAGCATAGTTATCATCAGTATGGATTTTGACAACTTGGATTAGCCTTTTCTCATAACAATCTCTTATAAAATGGTGTCTAATTTCAATATGTTTAGTCTTTGTGTGTTGAACTGGATTCTTAATTATGCAAATGGTACTACTATTGTCAATATAAATGATGGTATTCATGAAATTGTACCCATAGTCCAAAAGTTGATTTTGAAGCCATAGAACTTGAGCACAACAACTTGCAACAGCCACATACTCTGCCTCAGTTGACGAATTTGCCACCATTGTTTGTTTCTTGCACTGCCATGACACCAATCTATTTCCAAGAAATTGGCATCCACCTGTTAGATTTTCTATCTAAACTAGCTCCAGCATAGTCACTATCTGAGTAAGTAACCAGTTCTAGAGATGATTCTCGAGGGTACCATAATCCCAGATTAGGAAATTCTTTAAGATATCTGAAAATCTTCTTCACAGCAGTCAAGTGTGAGAACCTGGGAGTGACCTAAAACCTTGCACAAGCACATACTGCAAACATAATATCTGGTCTAGATGATGTAAGATACATCAAAGAACCAATCATAGATCTGTACATGTGCACATCAACTGCTTCACCACTATTTTCCTTCAAAAGTTGATGTGTAGTCTTGTCTGCAGGGGTGTTGGATGACTTTGCATCAGTGAACTTGAACTTCCTTAGTATCTCAGCCACATATTTATCTTGATTGATGAAAATGCCATCTGGCCTTTGTTGTACTTGAAGTCCCAAAAAGAATGTGAGTTCACCCATAGAACCCATCTTGAACTCATCCTTCATTAGCTTCTCAAACTCTTTGCACATCTCTGTCTTTGTAGAGCCAAAAATAATATCATCAACATATACTTGAACCAGCAAGATATCATTCTTGTCATTCTTGATGAACAAAGTCTGATCCACTCTGCCTCTATGAAACCCATTATCAAGAAGATAAGTAGTTAAGGTCTCATACCATTTTCTTGGTGCCTGATGCAAGCCATACAAACCCATTATCAGGCAATTTTGATTGTCTTCTAGTCTTCACTGGTGAATTTACATCCCCAATCACATTTTCAAGAGGATGTGATTTATGAACTGAGGTATGGGGAGTTTGAGGAACTACAATCTCATTTGGCATATTTGAGATTTCAACATCATTGGCTTGAGCTTCCTCTGTAACTGGAGTTGTATTTTCCACTTCTGGTGTTGCAGTGGAAACTTCTGGCATAGCAGTGGAATCAGAATTTCCACTGCTTTCAGGATTTGCAGTGTTCATATTGCCAGCTCCTTCTTTTCCAGAATCATTAGAAGGTTGAGCATCTCCAATCCTTGGAATATCATCATTATCTGCATAGTCCCAAAGTGGCAAAAAGAATTCATCTTGATCATCTGCTTGATCCTTGCTTGGTTCATCATCATCAAGAAACTCTTATGAACCTTGAAAATCATAAGTAGATGTACCTGTAGAGATAGGTACATAGTTCATGGTATGGGTTAGAGTATCAAGATCAAACAGCCTTTCTGGACCAGTTCCTTTGATGTTCACTTTGTTTTCTGGGAACTCAACATGCAGATTCTCTTCAATCTTTTGGGTTCTTAAGTTGAATACTCTAAAAGCTTTACTAACCATGGAATACCCAACAAAATACCCTTCATCAGATTTTTCTTCAAATTTGCCCAGATAATCTATGGTATTGAGAATGGTGACATGACATCCAAATGGTCTCATGAAGTCTAGGATAGGGGGTCTACCTCTAAATAGCTCATAAGGTGTCTTGTTCTTTGTTTTCACCACTAAAACCCTGTTTTGCACATAACAAGCAATGTTAACTGCTTCAGCCCAGAAAGTGATTGGCAATTTTGAATCTGCCAACATGGTTCTAGCAGCCTCTATTAGTGTCCTATTTCTCCTCTCAGCAACACCGTTTTGTTGAGGAGTTCTAGCTACACTAAATTCTCTTTTAATACCTTTATCTCTGCAAAAATCATCCATAACTCTATTCTTAAACTCTGTACCATTGTCGCACCTAATGATTTTAACTTTCATATCATATTGGTTTTCTACTTCTGTTATGAAGGTGTTAAGGATGCCAGTTGTTTCATCCTTAGTTCTAAGAAAGAAAACCCATGTAAATCTACTGAAATCATCAGTCACAACAAGACAATACTTCTTAAGATTTAAGCTACTCACATATGTAGGACCAAACAAGTCCATATGTAGTATATGAAGAGGGTGAGCAATAGAGTTAACCAATTTTGACCTGCAAGAAGCTCTGTGTTGTTTGCCTTTAAGACAAGCAACACAGGTTTGATCATTTTCAAATCTTTTCTGAGGCAAGCCTCTTACCAAACCATCTTTAACAATCTTATTTATGGTTTTGAAATTAATATGTCCAAGCCTTCTATGCCATAACATGGATTCAATCACTGTGGCCTTTGCAAGCAAGCAAGCATAATCCTCTTTAGCAACAATGTTATTCATATCAAAGCTATATAAGTTGCCTTTTCTAGGAATCTTAAGAGGAATCTGACTTTCATCAGGCATCTTAAAATCCTTAGAGAGAACAAAGCACATATCTTCAGTAAAAAGAACATTGTTTTTCTTGTCACACATTTGTGACACACTAAAAAGATTATACTTAAGCTCTTTTACATAGTACACAGGTTCAAAATCCAAGTTACCAGTTTTGATGACCCCTTTACCAGTAACTTTTCCATTAACTCCACCTCCAAAGCTGAAAAACTGTCCATCATAGTATTCAAAATTTGAGAGATAGGACTTGTTGCCAGTCATGTGCCTTGAACATCCACTATCTGTGTAGCCTTGATCTGATCTTTTTGTCCTTGGATGTTCCTGCACATATAAGAAAGAAGTTAGTTTCCTTTGGAGACCCAAGCCATGATTGAATTAGATCTGCCTTGTGTATCAATATAGTTATATCTATCAAAGGTCATTGATACAACATTGGGATTGGTTGTTGAGGTAATTCCTTTAGGTTTCCATTCCCAACGTGCTGAGGCCTTCACAGCATTTCCCATGTTACCGCTGTTCTTGTTTACAACCCTTGCAGTGGGAACTTTTGACTGAGCAGTGGTAACTGCTGGTTTAGTTTTTGGTACCCACTGTTGGTTATATTGAACCCTTTAGTTTGAAAAGACCTTTTCCCTGTTTGTGCAGATTTTACAAAAGTTGTTTTGGATATTGCACTTGCAACAGGTGTTTTAGGGTGAGCAGTGTTAACAGTTTTAGCAGTGGCAAAGGTTTTAAGACCACTTCTTAGTTGTACTGCTCTTGGGATCATGTTGCTGTGTGAATTAGGGTGTATTTTGTTTTGAAACCTGTTTGACTCCACCCTTTTATTCCCATAAACTTCCCTTTTCCAAACATGATAGTCACAATTAGCATGTAAATGATTAAAGCTACCACAGATATAACATGCTTTATTGTACATCACAAATTCACTACCTAGTTGTTGAGATTTGACATGATTCCAACTCCTCTGGTTACCCCTAGGAGTTGATGACTTGTTTCTATACATCTCAGCATACCTTACAGTTGATCTAGGTTTAGTAACTTGTTTCCTAGGTTCCTCTGTAATAATATTTGCAACTTGTGGGATAGAAGACTCTACATTCTTTTTAGTATTTTCATCTACAACAGATGAGTCACTTGCACTTTCAAAAACATCAGATTCATGCTTAACCTCTTCCTCACTTTTCACAAATTTGGGAGGACCATATTCACGATTAGGTTCCTGAAATTCTTCTAGGCCTGTATGAGCTAAATCTATGCCAGGAGGTGATGGAACACCCCTTAGTGGTGGAGGAGCTGTATTGTATCCCATACTAGACTTAAGTTTACTTGTAATTTGAGCATTCCAAATTTTATCAATTGACTTAGACTGATAATATAAAGTGTCAACAGATAAATTGACATTCTCATTTACCTTTTTAAGTCTTTCAAGATCTTCTTTTAGTGCCTCATTCACTGCTATCTTATGATCTAACTCTCTTCTAAGAACAACCATATCATCATTATATTTTGTCTCATTTTCTCTATAATGCTCTAGTTGTTTTTCTAATACAGATATGCCTCTTCTAAGGTTTGTCACATTATAATTAGCATCAAACAACTCTGTTCTTTGGTTGTCATATTCTTCATTAAGCCTTTCACATTCTCTAGAAGCCTTACATGTTTTAGAACAACTTTCAAAGTTTTGTACCTCAGAGTCAGAAAAGGCCATGAGAGCATATTCTGTAGAAATAAAAGCAGCATCTGAAGGTTGTTCCTCTTGTCCCTCAGCCATGAAACTCCAATCATAGCTCACACCATCAATTGCCAGCATTGCCTTTGGTTCCTCCACAATTGGTTCTTTCTTTTGCTTGTACCAAGTAGACCTATTGCCCTTCTTCCTTGGTCTTCTGCATTCTCTAGCAAAATGCCCCAACTTGTGACAGTTGAAACACTCTACTTTCTTTTTATCAAACCATGGAGTTTCATTACCATTGATGTGAATTGGCTTGCCAGTCTTCTTGTAGAATTTCCTAGCCCTCATGCTAAGAAGAGCTATTTGCCACTTTATGTCCATCTCCTCCAAGTCATCATCATCAATTTGCTCTATGTCTTCATGAGTTAATATAGAGCCATTAACTTGAGTGGAGATAAAGGCATAAAAGGTAGGATCTCCAATACCAGCAACCTTCTTCTTTGAACCTGCAGTGGTAACAATAGCATTACCAGTGGAAACTGTAGAACCAGCAGTGCCAATATCATCATCACTGTCATCTTCAGAATCATCACTGTTAACAGAGGTTGACATCAATGCCAAGCTGCTAGAGCTTGTACCAAGTTTCCCTGCCTTCTTCAATGTTTGTTCAATGAGTTTGAAGTTGTTGTAAAGATCATTGAGCTTCATAGTTTCAATCTCTGGTTTATTTTCCCAGACTGTAACATTAGTATGAAACTCAGCAGGCAAACTTCTTAGAAACTTCAAATTGAGGTCTTCCTTTTCTACCTCAATTCCAAACACAGTCAATTGTGTGACAATCTTCTGGAGTTTGGTGAAGATACTGTCAAGTGAGTCATTGCTTGAAGCAGAGAGTTTTCATAGCTTTGCGTCAACAATGTCTTTTGAGTCTTCTTAGTAGCATCATTTCCACCAAACACTGAACAAATCTCTTCAAAAAGTTCTTTTGCTGTCTTGAATTTGCTGAAAGCAATGATCTGGTCTTTAGGAAGAGTCATTAGTAACAAACTTCTGGCCTTCATGTCATTCTTCTTCTGTGTTCTTTCATCAGTAGTCTCAGGGACATAAACTGTTACAACTTCTTTGTCACCAACATTCTCATTCTTCTTCTGAGACTTGAAGGAATCACCAGTTAAGATGATCTCCCACAAAGCATAGTCTTGTATGAGAAAGTATTGCTCAATCATTATCCTCCACATCTCAAACTCATTAAGTTTGAGCTTAGGAAGCCTTGGAGCAGAGTTGGACTGGTTTTCCATCTCCATAGATTTGAGTGAGTAGGTTAAGATTATTCCTTGGATCTTCTGAATCAAAGTATTAGAACCAAATCTCTGATACCACTTGATGGATCTAAACACACACCTTGTGTTAGTGATACTTTGAATTATATTAATAAGTACGCGGAATATACTTAAGAATACTCAGAATATGGATTGTATGATGTAATGTAAGTGAGAACAGTATAACACAAAGCTTCAATATTATTAAGAATAATACGAGTGATCTTTCTTATCACTAGGGTTACAGCTTGAAGCATACGTACCTAGAACAATGACCTAGGACATTCTTTTATAGCACAAGGAGTCCTTTACAAGATAAGTATAATGCTAACTTTAAAGAATATACACAAGATCTTTTCTATACTTATCTATACATGAATACATAACAGTTATCCTAATAGCAGTGGTAATAATATGTACTAGCAGTGGTAATCAGTTTCCACTACTAGTGCATTCTTCAGCAGTGTCTTTCACAAGCTTATCAGTGGTAACTGTTAGCATAATTCCCAACATTATCCCTTCCAGAGCTAAATTTTTACAGGTTACGGGTTTCTGTGTTTTTCTATCTGGATAAGGTTTTTCTTCTTTTTTTGCATGCCATTCCGTTTATTCTTGCTATTCATCAGCTTCTACCATCGGCTCTTTCCCTTTTGCTTCTCTTTGCTTCTTCAAATGCAAACATTCTTCCGTAGTATGCCTTGCTTTCTCATGGAATTCGCAGAACTTTCCATCGACCTTCCCTTTGATCACCGTTCTTGAGGGCGGGCCTGGGGACCTGGATCTTCTTTTCGCTGGTATCTCCTCGGGCGGCCTTATCAGTCTGCGGAAACCTTGTTGCCTTTCCTCGGCTCTTGATTCATTTTAATGCTGTTTCCTAAAATAATGTCGATGCTTGACTGTTGCCTGTTCCTTTGGTTTCTGTATCCATGGTCTTTTCCTATCACGTCTTCCCACATCTGCTTCTCCTCTAAGAAAGGAAGTAGTTATGTTCATTACCTCGGCCATTGACTTCGGGACTATATCGTGTAGCCGCTTAATCAGTTCTGGGTCAGTAATCGCGTGCATAAATCCCGAGACCTTCATAATTTCTGGGGCTCCTTTTATGTTCCTTATCTCTTCCTTGAATCGTTGTACGAAATATTCTGTTAGTTCCCTATCCTTTTGCTTGATGTGATGAATCTCCACATGATCTTTGATGCATTTCTTTTGTTGCAGGAAGTTATTCAAGAAAACCTCTCTTAGCTCATCGTAGCTATCTATTGATTCGGGCGGATAGTCATCAAACCAGACCCTAGCAGATCCAGTGAGCGTGGAGTTGAACATGTGACACCATGTTGGCATGGCCCATCGTTCCACCTTTGCTACTGCTTGGAAGATTTTTAGGTGATCCTCAGGGTCTCCGCTTCCATCGTATGTTTTCACGTTGGTTGGCATCCATGTTTTCACAGGCATTTTGAAGTAGCGGATACGCGGGGTGAACGGATTAGTTTCCTTGCAGACCCAGGGTCTGGCCAGGTTGCAGCCATAATCATTTGGCTTCCGCTTTTTGACTTTGGATCCTCGGCCTTTACTTCCATGAGATCCATCATCTAAATGGTTATTCGCCTTCCGCGACCAAGTTTTTTCGGTTTCATGACTTCTCATCCCTGATCGTGTCGGCCACGGTTGAGAACCCTTGCGGTTGCTCCTCTATTTCTTTCCGGTACCATCGAGTACTTGTTGCCTGCGGTCTTTGGGACAAGTGGAAACACTTCCCTTCCTATCTCCGAGTCGGTGGAACACACTTCGACACAATCTTTTGAACACCGTTTCCCTTACGTCCTCCTTCCTTTTGGGTGACCTGGATCGGGTATGACCTTGGCCGCCGTTATTTTGCGTGTTCCTCCGCTTTGCTATCTCAATTTGTTTTCGCAGGTCTTTACTTGACGTTTTCACTCTGTGGTGATGCTGGGTTTCATGATAATCCTTCCGGATTTCTGCTACCTTGGCTCTTTCTTCACGTTTTTGAGCTTTATCCGTCACAATAGGCCAAATCTTTTCAAAATGCTTATCACAATACCTCCTGAGGGTTGCGTCGGACACAAGTCCCTCTAGGTCCGTCGAGGCCGTTTGATCTCCTCTTTCTACCTACTCCGCAACGTAGACATGAACGCAGGAGTTGGTCCAAATCTGGTGCTCATGGTGAGTATTTTCTGGAACGCAGTTGTGTATCGGGTCCCACGGATGGCGCCAACTTGTTAGTACAATTTGTGCGATGGGTTATAGAAGGTCTGGACGTAGCTTGCTGGACTGGGCCGGCAAGCCTTTAGTGGGTTGATCTTGTACTAATATAAGTAGTTTGGATGAAATCCCTGCACAAGAAAGGTAAACCGTTAGTCTTACCGTGGGGATGGATCCCACGATTAGACTCCGGCGTGAGAGTAAGTATACATTCTTGAGAGGAAAAGTAGAGGTATGTGTATGTGCAATTATGAGAGAGAAAGTTATTGTTCCTTGTATGGGGATTAGAGCCACTTTTATAGGCGAGGTTTGCCGCTGGGGCTTCCTGGATTATCGCATACAGTGGTTAGTTGCCAGAGCCGGACCCTTGACGGACAAGGGTTCCGTGTTATTCGCTAATGCGGACGTGAGGGGCCTAACGGTTGCAGGTTCAGTCCGTTATGCATCTTGCTCGCATTCAAAGGCCTGAGCCATAACCAACTTAGTCATTGGGCTTACTGTTGGCCCAGGGTCTGTGGTTATTGGACCTGAGTCCAGGATTTGCAGTCATTGGGCCTGAGCCTAGAATGGGCGTAGAGTATGTTTTGGGCTTAATAGGCTTGTTACACATACTATACGTCATCAACACTGTACTAATCCCTTACTAAAAACTAGAGGTGACAAATTGAAGGGTCGAGTTGATTGGATAGTCAATCAAAATGAATAATTTTTATCTTGTCACATTCTTGCAAAATCATGTCATTTGATGTCTCATTAGGAAAATAACTAAGTCGTACAATAATGAATATGTAGGGAAAATTTCCTAAATGGAATTTACGAAGGTAAACTTTTATCAAAAACAAAGACAAAGACAAAGAGTAAATGAAACAAAATTCAAGAGCATGATTGAGGTGTTTGACTCGATTCTCTTAAAATAGATGTTTCGTTCGTTTGATTACCAACAAATGTTATCCGAGCTAGGTTCGTTTAACTATGATGAAAAAAAAATGCTTGCTCGGGTTCGTTTAGATTAAATCTCTTTTGATTTTGATTTGAAGAATCGAGTTTGATATCTCAATTTGTTTGTTTTTGTTCGATTAATTCTGGTTTTGGTTTTTCGTTTGAAGGATCTCAAGAGTAGAAGAAGTTGTGTGGTTGGGTTTGTATTGGTTATTGGACTTTAATTTTGTTAGGACTTTGGGCTTACTAATTGTTTTTGGTCATATTTGGATTTTTGCTTGGAAGACACGAAGTAGGGGTGTTCATCGGTTTGGTTATCAGGTTGTTCGGTTTATTCAGTTTGGTTAGTTCGGTTAAAAAGAAATCTAAGTAAAACCGAAACCGAATCAAATAACTGAAAACCGAACCGAATAACTCGAATTACATATTTTTAATTATTTGTTTATATAGTTATATTTTTTTTATCAAAAAAAGAATTAAGCTTAAAAAATATTATGTTTAACTGTGAAAAAGTTTTAATGTCTTTTTTAAATATAAATATATAAAAGTTATATATATTTATGTGAATTCGATTTTCGATTCGGTTCTCGATTCATTGTGCAATAACCATATCCGAATCGAGAACCAAATATTTACTTCGGTTCGGTTTTTCAAGAAAGTTTAAACATGCAAATCCTATGTCTAAACATAGTAATTATATTCTAAGTTTTTGTAATTTTGCACGAAATGTTAAGAAGCTCCCCAATTTTTGTTTTGTGCTCAATAAAATTCTAGACTCAGATTTGTAGAGAAGTTAATGAAGATACTCACAAATATTAGGTGATCAAATAAGGCTAGAGGAGAAGAATTTAAGGGATGTGTTCCATCATTCCTAAATCTAGACAAAGATAATAGAATGGTTCACGCTTGAGAGGTTTGGTGTGTTGAAAACTCTCAGACCTTGACAGATCTTTAGCACTCGTGGATCGTTAGTGTTGCCTATATAATCATAAGCAAACTAATAGACAGTCTCTACAACTCGTATTCTATAGCGGAACGTAAATACAAGTTGTTATAACTAAGAACACTTAGATCCTCTATGGATCTTTATATTAACTGAAACTCTATGTTTCAGATCCGTTTTCTATTACAAACTATGAGATTCCTTTTATAGACAAGGAACCCTGATCTATTACTACCCAATCGACTAAACATGCAAGTATGCATTTAATGACTAATACACTAAACAATATTGAGCAGTACAATAAAACCCATGCTAACCTCGGGCCGTTCAAAGATAATGATGGGTTAGCATTTAAATAATACAGCGCATGCTGATCCTAGTCAGCTTCCACCCTTCAGCAGTAACACGATACGGCTTTTACACTTCAGCATAATCTCTTCTTCAGTAGATTCTGCTTCTACTTCAGCAGAATCCTTCGGCAGTAATGACAGCAGAAATCCTACTTCACATAATTCCCAACAATCCTCTCCTAAACTGGAATTTGACTTGGTTAAGTTCCAGTTTCCTGACCTTGAAAGATCTTTAGAGACTGCAGTACTAGAGGATTGTTCTCAAACATCAGTAGCAAAGAACCAATAATAATCTCATCTCTATGATGAGTAAACTTTGAAACGCCAGATCTTTGCAGCAACACATGACATAGTGTACATCAATACTTATTAGTTGCATACTATTCTCATCACATCCAGGTGTGTTAACATCTGAGAGAGGTGAATCATTGAAAATAATGGATTTGTTGTCTCTTTACCAATAGCCATCACTACTGGAGTAGCCAAATGTTTAAGTTCGAAAACTATGGTACATTGATAACCATCTGATTTAGTAGCAAATCAGCAACTATATAAACGGATTTGACTTGTCTTTACCTGTAGCCGTTTGCTCAGGAGTAGTCAATTCTTAGAATTGGTGAATTGATAATCAAATATGGATTCAGTTGCCTTTACCACAAGCCATATACTTGTGGGCTAGCCAATTCTTGGATTCCAACAAGGAATATATCATGGTGACTTGATGACCATACAACTCTCAGCAATTAAGCATGGGTGGTTGCAGACCCTATGATTTTGAGCAAACCATTACAGCTATCAACATATTTGATGTGTCTTTACCAAAGCTGTACCCTTTGGACTAGCCAACTCTTTGACATACACAGGGTATATCTGGTGAGTTAAAAACCATCAACAAAATACAACAAACCTGCAAGAGAAAGTTAGTTTTTTTTTTTTTTTTTTTTTTTTTTTTTTTTTTTTTTTTTTTTTTTTTTTAACTAATAATCAAACAAACAAAGAAATCCTCCCCTGAGGCATATGCCTCCCCTGAGGCCTATGCCTCCCCTTAAACTTTGCAGTTAAGGGTTAAGCATTCCAATATTGACCACAAGGTGTTGAAACCTTGGTCCATCAAAAGCTTTTGTTAATAGATCTGCCACATTATCATCTGTATGAATTTTAGCCACATTTATCAAATGTTTTTCATATGCATCTCTTATAAAGTGGTGTCTGATTTCAATATGTTTGGTTCTACTATGAAAAACTGGATTTTTGACAATGCATATGGTACTCTGATTATCAATAAAAAGAGTTGTGTTCATGAAGTTATACCCATAATCCAGCAATTGGTTTTGAATCCAAAGCACCTGTCCACAGCAGTTTGCAGCAGCAACATACTCTGCTTCAGTAGTTGAGGTAGCCACAATCGTTTGTTTCTTGCACTGCCAAGAAATCAATCTCTTTCCAAGGAATTGACAGCCTCCAGTTGTGGATCTCCTATCCAGATTTGCACCAGCATAATCACTGTCACTATATGCTTCCAACTTAAAAGGAGACTCTTTTGGGTACCAAAGGCCTAAATGAGGTTGGCCTTTGAGGTACTTACAGATTTTCTTGACGGCATTGAGATGGGAAGTAAGTGGAGTGACTTGATGTCGAGAGCACACACTTACAGCAAAGGTAATATCAGGCCTTGAAGCTGTTAGATACATTAATGAACCAATCATTGATCTGTATAAATGAACATTCACAGGTAGATCTGGATCATTGTTGGCTTTTGTTTTTGGAGCTTCATAAGGTGTTGTGGCAGTCCTGACACCTTCCATACCGAATTTCTTCAACATGTCCCTCACATATTTATCCTGACTGATAAATATCCCATCTTGTTTCTGCTGAACTTGGAGACCCAAAAAGAAAGTAAGCTCCCCCATAGCACTCATCTGAAATTCTCCCTTCATCAGATCCTCGAATTCCCTACACCAAGCTTCTTTAGTGGATCCGAAAATGATGTCATCCACATACACTTGCACAAGTATGATATCTGTCGAGTTCTTCTTCAGAAAAAGAGTTTTATCAATGGCACCTCTTCTGTAGCCATGCTTCAGCAGAAATGATGAAAGCCTAGCATACCATGCCCTTGGTGCCTGATGAAGTCCATAGAGTGCTTTAATGACTTTGTAAACATGATTAGGATGATCTGGGTCTTCAAATCCTTTGGGTTGAGTGACATAAACCTCTTCTTCTATCTCACCATACAGAAAAGCACCTTTAACATCCATCTGATACAGCATGAAGCCCATGTAGGATGCATAAGCCAAGAAAATTCGAATAGCCTCTACTCTAGCCACTGGAGCAAACACTTCATCATAATCAATCCCTTCCTCTTGCCTGTAACCTTGAGCTACTAATCTTGCTTTGTTTTTAATAACCACACCCCTTGCATCTCTTTTGTTCTTCAGAATCCATTTAGTTCCAATAGCATATTTGCCATCTGGTAATGGTACCAAGATCCAAACTTGTTGGTTCTGAAACTGTTGCATTTCGTCTTGCATTGCCTCAATCCAACTTGAGTCTTCAAGAGCTTGAGTGACACTGGTTGGCTCTACTTGAGAAAGAAAACACGCAAACAGACAATGCTTGAAGTCTGTGTGATTGTCTCTTTGCTGATTTGAGACATAAGAGAGAAAAGCAACCTGTCCAAATTTAGGACTAGAGATAGCCCTTCGAGTTCTAACAGGAGCTAGAATGTCTCCAATAATATTGGATTGAGGGTGAGTTATGTTGATTCTTTTAGTAGCAGTGGGGTTGACTTCAATTGTAGGTTCAAGATTAGTCACAGTTGGTACAAAAGTTGTGTCATAGGAAGGTGAGGTGAAAATGCCAGATTTGGGTTGATGATTTCCAAGATCTGAAGGACTTGGAAAGCGAGTATACGGTTCCCCAAAGTGTGTGGACACTCTAGTAAGAATAGGAGTAGTAACAGACGAGCTTTCAGCAGATTTGATGACGATGGGAGAGACTGCATCAGTGTCAGCAAAAATATGGTTTCCACTGACAACCTCATTTGCAAGCTCCCCATTCACCTTCTCAGCTTCAAGCTTAGCTGCAAACTCTTGAGTGTGAAGTCTAGCAAGGTCCTCAGCATAGTGTGATTCATCTTTACACTCAGCAGAAGTATCTCTAGAAGAGTTACCTGCAACATTGTTAGGGGAGAAAGAAGGCACAAGTATAGGTTGTTCATCATCTTCAAATTCACTTCCAGAGTCAGCATCCAAGGTACCTGCATTGTTAGTGGGAGATTCTTGAGAGCCTGCACTTTGGTTAGCCATATGTCTAGTATAACCCAGATAATCAGTTAGGTAGTCGAGGTCAAAAGACCACACATGACCCTGTCCTTGAACATTGGGCTTATCCTCCAGGTATCTCAGGTTCAAGGTCTCCTCTATCTTCTTGGCAGATAAGTTGTACACTCTATAAGCCTTGCTATTAGCTGAATAACCCACAATATAACCATCATCAGCCTTCTCATCATACTTCCCCAAAGGATCACTGGTGTTCAGAATGGTCACTTGACAACCAAAAGGTTTGAGGTAATGAATGACTGGAACCTTCCCAAAGAGAAGTTCATATGGGGTTTTGAGGTGAGGTCTAGTAATGGAGACCCTGTTAAGCACATAGCAAGCTGTGCCAACAGCTTCAGTCCAAAACATAGTGGGCAATTTCTAGTCTGCAAGCATTGATCTTGCAGCCTCTATCAAGGTCCTATTCTTTCTTTCAGCTACCCCATTTTGTTGCGGGGTTCTTGGATTGCTATAGTCCCTTTTTATCCCTTTAGACCTACAGAGTTCTATAATAATTGCATTCTTGAACTCTATCCCATTATCACACCTAATTCCCTTAACCTTCTTGTTCAACTGATTTTCAACGAGGGTGATGAAGTCTTTCAGCACTGGAGTTGTTTCATCTTTAGTCCTCAGAAAGAACACCCAGCAAAATCTGCTATATCCATCAGTGATAACCAAACAAAAGTACTTGTGATCAATGCTTCTGACTTGAGTTGGACCAAAAAGATCCATATGTAACAGCTGGAGAGGCTCAGAGATAATGCTCACTGCAATGACAGCTTTGTAGGATGCTCTGTGTTGCTTCCCTTTGTTGCATGCAACACAATTATGATCATTGGAGAAAACTTTGGTGGGTAGACCTTCGACAAGTCCCCTTTTAGAGAGAGTGTTTATTGTTTTGAAATTCACATGAGCCATTCTCCTATGCCATTTGTTAGACTCATCCAATGATGCTTTAGCCAGCAAACAAGTGAGGTCACCTTCAGGGTGAACTTCATTGAGGTTGAATGTGTATAGATTGTGAGTTCGAGGGACTCTCAGCAGAATTGAAGTATCTTCTAGAAGCTTGAACTCTTTAGAAAGCACAAGACATTCATCTTCAGAGAAGAGTACCTTATTCTTGGTGTCACAAATTTGTGAGACTGAGAACAAGTTGAAGTTCTGAAGTTCCCTAACATAGTACACATTCTCAAAGTTCAGTAGAGGTGTCTTGATGGTGCCTTTCCCAGTAATTCTACCATCACTTCCACCAAAGGTCACATTCCCTCCTTCTTCAATAGGAACAAAATTGTGCATCATATCTCTATTTCCAGACATACTTCTTGAACAGCCACTATCAACAATACCAATATCTTTATGCTTAATAGGATGATCCTACATAAACAAACATATATACAAAAGAATGTTAGTATACAGAGGAGGCTCAAGTCATTGCTGACTTGAACCTGCCTTGTGGATCATAAGAGTTATGTCTAGCAGATGAGAAAGATCCACCATTGTTCTTGGGTTTCCATTGAAATTTAGGTCCCTTTTTATTCCAAGAACAACCTGCTGAGGACTTGACAGCAGTACCCCAACACCCTTTCCCATGATTCATAGAGTCAACATATGCAGGCCAATAACCATGTTTAAAATATGGGCTCGTAGGTTGCACATAAGGTCTATCAGCTGACCTCCTCCAAGAAGAGTCAGTATAAGTAGCTTGTGGGACATAAGGTGGAATATTCTTAACTTTGGTCCACACTGGTCTAGGTTTCTGCTGAAGAGCACATGCACCCAATCTTTGCTCATAGAAATCACAATCCTTAATTAAATGAAGTTTACTTCCATAAACAAAACAAGTCTTCCTGTTGGAAGATTTATTCAACAAAGCAGATGTTCTATTACATGTAGAAGAACTTAACCCAGAAACATTAAAGGAATTGTTTTTAACAGACAAATTATGCAACGATTTAAAAGACAAGTCTTCAGGGGAAACATGCTTGGAAGTGGATTCCTCAGCAGCTATCCTAGAAGGCTTGTAGATAGACTTGGGTGCAGGCTTGGGTGTAGGCTCAGGTGAGGGCTTGACAAGGTCCGACTTATCACTTGAATCACAGTTGTAAGTAGATCCTTGATCCGATGAATTGTCACTATCAGAGAAAGAGACAAAGTCATAAGATGAAGCATCGTTGTCTGGCAAGTCTTTTGACTTTTTGCCATACAGATGGTGTGATCCATCAAAGTCAATAGTAACCGACAGGTCAGTGGGCATATATTCACCTCTAATAGGTCCAGGGACAGCATGTAAACCACCTTCCTTTTTAAAATGTTCTAAGCCTGCAGGTGTAGATTTACGCCCATCTTGCCTAGCTTCCAATCCTACATACTTTTGAAAACCTAATTAACCTATTCCTGAGGTTACTGATTGACTACTATAAAGTGCTCTAGCTAGATTGTCACCTGATATTAACCATTGTTTATGTCTAGCTATTTCCTCAGTAAGTTTCTCTTTAAGTTCTAGGTTCTCAGCACTAGCATCATCTTTTTCCTTTTCAGTGCGTTTAAGGTTAATATTAGCAATATCTAGATCAAATTGTAGCACCTTAATCTTTTCTTCATAAGCTGTCTGATTCTTTTGAAACCATACCTTTTGTCTTTCTAATGTTTTTAACGAAAGTTTATAAGCTTCATTATCAACATAGCATTCATTGTATTTAGGTTTCATAGTATCATAAGCTTCTTTAAGTTCATTGTATCTATCACTACAACCAAATATACAGTTGTGTACCTGAGAAAGTCCCATCAAGGCAAACTGATCATGCCTATCTTCTGAAGTGCATCTAGCCAGCAATCCAAGCTTCTCTGAATCAGCAGCTTCCTCATTCACAGGTTCATGTGCAGTCCAGTTGGCCTGTTCATCCATGGTGATAAGAGCTGCTGAAGTGCTAGCTCCCTTCTGATTCTGCTGATATGAAAGGTAGTTAGCTCCCTCTCCACTCTTCCTGTCCTTGCATTCCCTTGAGAAATGACCCATCTGGTGACACGAGAAGCACTTGACCTTTCTCCTGTCAAAACGAGCTGGATCCTTTCCCTTGAATCCAAACTTCCTTCCTGCCTTCTCTTCAAACCTCTTGATATCTACTGAAAGCATGGCCACCTGTCATTTCAGCTTCATCTCCTCCATTTCAAGTGGGTCCACCTGATCAAAGTCTTCATATACCAGATGCTGCTGAGTATCATAATCAGCAACAAATGAATGAAGAACATCCTCCAGTATACTTCCAGTTTTAGCTTGAGGATGTGATGGAGTGGGACGATAGGATGATGATGGTAAGTAAGATGGACTTGAAGCATGCATCATTATATTGGAGTGAGATGTCCCAACAAAGGCTGTATGACCAGAAGAGGATGCACGGTAGGGAGATCTGACATCAGGTTCAAGAGATTTGAGCTTGTTATACAGCTCATCAAAGGTGAGCATGTCCAACCCACCTTTAGCCTTAAGAGCTATACTGACATGTAACCATGATGGAGGCAAAGATCGTAGGAACTTTGAGTTGCAATCATCATTGTCTGGTTTGGCATTCAGCTGGTTTAGCTGACTCAAAATCTTGTGAAACCTGTCGTATCCCTTGTGGATACCCTCTTCTTCAGAGATATTGAACTCTTGGAAGTGTTGTCTCAACATGGACTTCCTCATTCTCCTGGACTCTTCATTTCCACCAAACCTTGCTTTAAGAGCCATCCAGATGTCCTTTGCATCAACCATGTGGTGAAAATCACCCAAGTGATCTTCAGGAATAGATTGAAGAAGGATGGTTCTTACTTTGTGCTCTCTTTGCACTGCTAGAATCTCTTCAGCAGTTTTGGGAGGAGCAATGGTAAACTTACCATCAAGATCTGGGATTGTCTTCTTCAGACTGTTGCCATTCTTCACAATCTCCCACAGATTCCAATCAATATTAGAGATCCAGTTCTGCATCTTCATGGTCTACAGATCATATTCTTCCTTTTTAAGATAAGGAAACTTACCATTACTGTTGGAGAGACTCAGTTGCTGCATAGAGGTGGTGTTTTTGATGTTGTTGTTGGTGACTTCTGATTCATCATCAGTTCTAGGCATGGTGAATATGTTTTTGGTTGTACGGAGGTGAGGTAAATAAGGTTCTCAGTATCGTAGAGACTCTCCCGAGGCTCTGATACCACTTGTTGAAAACTCTCTGACCTTGACAGATCTTTAGCACTCGTGGATCATTAGTGTTGCCTATGTAATCATAAACAAACTAATAGACAGTCTCTACAACTCGTATTCTATAGCGGAAAGTAAATACAAGTTGTTATAACTAAGAACACTTAGATCCTCTATGGATCTTTATATTAACTGAAACTCTATGTTTCAGATCCGTTTTCTATTACAAACTATGAGGTTCCTTTTATAGACAAGGAACCCTAATCTATTACTACCCAATCGACTAAACATGCAAGTATGCATTTAATGACTAATACACTAAACAATATTGAGTAGTACAATAAAACCCATGCTAACCTCGGGCCGTTCAAAGATAATGATGGGTTAGCATTTAAATAATACAGCGCATGCTGATCCTAGTCAGCTTCCACCCTTCAGCAGTAACACGATACGGCTTTTACACTTCAGCAGAATCTCTTCTTCAGTAGATTCTGCTTCTACTTCAGCAGAATCCTTCGGCAGTAATGACAGCAGAAATCCTACTTCACATAATTCCCAACATGGTGAGAGTGTATACAATATTTTCTTCAGTTGGAACCTTTTCAATAGAAATATTCCCTTTTTGGACATTGTCCTGAAGAAAGTGGTGACGAATTTCTAAATGTTTTGTACGTGAATGTTGCACTGGGTTCTTAATTAAGTCAATAGCTCCTTTGTTGTCTCACATGACTGGGATGTCTTCTAGTGTGATGTCATAGTTGACGAGAGCTTGTTTCATCCATAATGTTTGTTGACATGCCTTTCCGGTGCATACATATTCAGCTTCGGTTGTAGAGATTGCTAGGACCGTTTATTTCTTGAAGAACCAAGAAGTTAAACAACAACCCATAAAGGTAAAAATGCCACTAGTACTATTTCGATCCACATAATCTCCCGTGTTAATACAAATAAGCCGTAAAAACGTTTATTTATATTTTACTATCTTCTAATGTTTTGTCGATAACAAACGTAAAATCATTTTAACGAAACAAATAAAATACGTAAATGGTTTGAGCCAGTAGTTTACTAACACACTTACGTTTTCACATAAAATACTAAACAAGTAAAAGTGATTTTATGATGTTCTAATACATATGTACAACAACTAGTGTTTACATATTGGGTAGATATATACATAACTAGTATGTATTATATTAGGTAATATAAATGGGTAGAAGTTTAAGTATTTAATCCATTGACCAAATAAATTGAATGTAGTTGGGTATAACCCAAAGTCCATGACCCATACCCATGGAGCATAACCCATAACCCATTGCATGACATCATGCATAAGTCATAAATAGGTATTATCCATGACCCATGGACTAGTGATTGCTTCCAAAACAGTCAATAAATATTGACCAAAGGTTTTAGTCAACAAAAGTCAACTATTATGGACTCAATACAATTTCCCTTGGAATTTAGTGGATTCCCGGGTCGTTTTAGTCCCACGGAGGTTGAATGGTGTTTGAAAACGTTCAGACGTAGAATGATCACTAAGGATAATGATCTGTAAGGATTTTGGTTGATAATTACACTACTGATTGTTTGGAATTGTATTTGGATACAGAGCTATAAAGCACAACAATCAGATTAAACAAACGTAAACGCGTACGTTTACTAAATTTTACGTAAACGTACAAAATAAAACGTAAATTTAAAAGAATAAAACACCTATGGATATGAAAATGATATTTTTACAATCCTAATAATAAAAGAAAATTATTGGAAAATTAAAATTATTTTTATAACTATTTATTTAATTATTATTAATTAAAAACTATTTTTAACTATTTAATAATACTCTAAAATATAAGAAAATATGAAATAAAGCTAGAAAAGTAAAATTATGACTTAGAAAAGTCTAAAATATTAGAAAACTTATTTTAAAACTGAAAATATATTTATTACACTTTTTATCTATTTATTATTATTTAATTACTATTTATTAATTAATTAAAATACACTTAAATACAAGAAAATACAAAATTAACCTAGAAAATTGAAATTTTAACTTAGAAAAATCTAAAATATTAGAAAACTAATTTTAAAACTGAAAAGATATTTTGTATGCTTTTTATTTATTTATTATTAATTATTTAATAGTTTTTAACTATTTTAAATTCTAATAAATACTAAACAAACTAAGAAAATTCTGAAATTTTTTTCTATAATTATCCTATGGTGACAGAAAACTAAGAAAATTATAAAAACAGAAAGTGCTTAATAATAATCTGAAAAAGAAAATTAAAAAGCTAATTTATATTAAATAAACGCTATCACTATTTTTAAAATGATGTTTTTGTGATTTTTCTTTTTTAAACCTATTTAACTACTGATAATAAGCAACTTTAATAAAGACAAAAATTTTGGAACTTGAAAATAAGCAGTTTGAGAGCTTAAGAGCTTAACAGTTTAAGCTTTTGGCTTATTTTGATGTTTCAAGCTAAAATAAGTGGCCAAATAAGCTAAACAAAAAGAAGAAAAAGTGAATTAAGATGAAAATAAGCTAAAGGTACTTAAATTAAGCTAAAAGGCATAAAGAAACACACTGAAAAGCTTAAAATAAGCTAATAAGCACTTATACTAAACCAAGCAACCAAACAGGCCTGCACATTTTTTGTAGGCCAATTTAAGCTAAGGGCAAAAGATCAAAAGCAAAAAATAAGCCTTGATACAAGAAGCTGGCTTATTGAGGTTCCCAAAAAGCCAAGATTCTCACAATGGGGCCCACTAATAATCTTGTAATGAGCTTGAGAAAAAGCTTGTAAAACACTGAGTGTTCAGTGTACACAAGAAATGGGACAAACAAGAAGCAACTAGCAGTCCTACCAAATAAGCTAAAAAGTTAAAAATAAGCTTTAGAACTTTGAGACAGCTAGATGGGCTTTCCAAAACACCAAAATTTACAAGCTAAAGCTAACTAATGAACATGATACAAGCTATTGACATATGCTTACTCAACTGTGCACAGGGCACTTTTTTAGAAAAGTGTTTAAAAGAAGCTAGGAAATAAGCAGTTTAACAAGCTAACTAAAAATTATAAAAATTACTATGATAAAGATGAGCAGCTAAATATTATAAACCTAAAAGCTCAAATCTTGAAAGCTAATATTAAGTCCTATAAAAAATTATCTAGTTTATTCAAAAACTACTAAACTGAAAATTTTGACTTTTTGAATTACACTAACAAGTTGACTTATATGAACTTTGGATCAATCCTACTCATTGATTATGTTAAATTAAGCTATAATAAGATGAAATTAAGCTATATTACCAAGTTATAAGCTACTATGATGAAATTCACACTATAAATCCTAACAGTGAACAACTAGGGTAAGATTAAAAAAGATTTTGACTTTCTTGTAAACAAGGTCTCAATTTTATGGTTGCACTGAGTTATTGGGTACTAATGTGACACAAAACAACAACAAGCAACAACACAAATAGACTCTAACACAGATAACACAGTGAATCCAAACAACCTTTTAGCCAACTGATTTTGTGATTTCCAAAAGGTTTCCCAGATTGAGACCATGCAACTGATTCTTAAGAACATTTAATGATATAAAAAACTGATTTAAGCACATAAACACTAACAATAACAACAAAGACCTCTAAATTACTATTATGCAATATTAAAAGTGAAAAAGTGAAAACTAAGCAACTAAGGAAATTAATGAACAAGCAGTCTATTTTAAGTAATAACTTTACTTAACTACTCCAAAGAAGCATAAAAAACACAAAGATAAGCAGAGATAAGCACTTCCACATTAAATGGCCAAAATTAAGAAATAAGCTTACAAATTGCTTCCAAGCTCACAACTGAGAACCAAGAACTGAGAACACTTCCTATAGCTTCCCAAGAAGCTTCTAAACCCAAGGCAATCCAAAATTTACCCTGCTCCAGCTGTGATTATCTTCTCCATTGATTTTTGATTTTCTAACTATTTTTTTAGTATTTTTTTTGTATTTTTGAATTTTAACTCTAAACTGTGTTTTAAGGTTACTAAAAGCTTTTAAAAGCTTTATAAGGAGCTTACATGAGCTTATGAGTCCATAACATCAACTATAAACAACATTAAGCTAATATGAGAATTTAAGCTTGAAAATTTGCATAAACTGAAAATGAAACTGAAACTTGAAATTGCTTACTGAAAAAGATTTATATTATACTGAAATAACTTAATTCAAGACTTGAAAGCTTAAACATACACTGGAAATTGAAATTTAACTAATTCGACATTACATAAACTAAATTTCACTAGATATCTTCCACATAGCTTCTTTTCTTCTTTATAAAGATCTTTTTGAGCTCTGTCGACATCTCTGAATGTTTCCCACTTCATCTTGACCATTGAATCCTTCAAATTCATCATAATCGTGCACTTGGCATTTTGGCGCCAAAAAGTCATAAGCAAGTTTTCTCAATTAATGAATTTTTGGGAGATTGTAGAGGTGGAAGGGAGTGGTTAAACAGCTGGGAGACAGGTGGAAAGGTGGTAGGAGCAAGAGGCGAGAAACCATGGTGGTTTCTGGTTTTGGCGGGGTGTGAGGGAGATGAACAGTGGAGGTGGGTTTGACCGAGGTTTGACCCCGTTTTATATTAATAGGCTGGGGGTTCAAAATGGGGGTTCACAGGTTTATTTGGCAGGGGTTCTTTTGGGGGGGTTCAAGGGTCCGGTTTGGTTTAAGCTTATAATATCACAAGGACCAAAATTGTAATTTTCTGATTTTTGAGGGACTGAAATTGTAACTTTCCCAAAGTTAACACATGGACCAATTATGCCATATATGAATAGTACAAGGTTTACTTTTGATTATTTTCACTTTTTAAATTCACCAAGGACTATATTTGACAATTTTTAAACTTAAGGGACTAAAGTTGTCATTTTGTAAATTTTAAACTTTGAAGGGTTTGTTTTGACAACTTTTGAATCCTATGGACCTTAAATGATATTTTGCTTTATTTTGATTTACCAGGGACTAATTTTGACAACTTTTGAAACTTGGGGGACTAAAACTGCCAATTATGCAAACTTGATACGTTTTTCACCTGATTTTGGTATTTTTGCATTTGAAACACATAAAACACTTATTTGTGATATTTTTATCATTTTGATGCATTTCTGAGTGTTTTCAGATGTTTTTGCAGTCTAAAAGGTACAAAAATGATGAGTATTTGCACACTCATCGATCCCCCACACTAAGATATTGCTAGTCCCTAGCAATCTTTTAAGTAAACTTAATGGATTTCATCTCTTTCCCAAAAGCCATTACTTCTGGAGTAGCCAATTGTTTCAGTTCAAGTAAGAACCTTGGTACAATGATAACCAAATGATTTTGAGCAAATCACCAGCTTTTAACGGTTTTGATTTGTCTTTACCAGAAGCCGTTTGCTTCTGGACTAGCCAACTCTTAGATAAAATATCTTTGGTGAGTCAATTACCAATTATGGTTTTCCCACTGCCTTTACCACAAGCCATTAACTTGCGGGCTAGCCAACTTTTTACTAATTAAAGATATGGTGAGCTGAACACCATACAATTTTGGGCAAATTGCAAGCCATAAACGGATTTGAGATATCTTTACCAAGAGCCGTTTTCTCCTGGATTAGCCAATCCTTTTGTTTATTAGACATGGCGGACTGATAACCATAAGCTGAGTAAGTGCAAAACACTTACTCCAAAAAATTTTTTTTGCCAAAAATGGGGGAATTGGGTGGTATAATTACATGATAAAATTCGTGAGAATTCCCCCCCACACTAGAAATGAATATTTCCCTCAATATTCAAAGTACCGGCTGTTATGCCGAAATATAGAACGTAAAAGGGAAATACTACGGCCATTATTTTTGTGATTTATTTATTTTTTTATTTTTTTATTATTATTTCTTTTATTTTTATTTTTTTTATTTTATTTTTTTTTGGATGAAAACTTATATACAACAGCGGGGGGCAACTCCCCCACACTAGGGTGGTAGAAAGTAGAAAGAAATCAGAAATATGGGTGAAAACCCATATGGTGTGCTACTGTTTTTGATTCCCGAGTCGCTAGCTTGACTCGATCCCCGCATTCATTGGTTCATGGGGAAAGTTTGTAGATCCGGGACAACCACAGGTGGAATGTCCTCTCCAAAATAGTGTTTCAATCGATGACCATTCACTTTAAAATTTGGACCATCAGGTTGAGATAACTCAATAGTTCCATAAGGAAATACTTTAGTGATGGTGAATGGTCCAGACCAGCGGGATTTTAGTTTTCCTGAGAAAATCTTCAATCTTGAATTGAAAAGAAGGACTCGATCACCGACGTTGAAAACGCGGTTCTTGATTTTGGAGTCATGAATCTTCTTTGTCTTTTGTTTGTAGATCAAAGAGTTCTCGTATGCTTGATCACGGAGTTCATTTAGTTCATTCATTTGAACTTTTCTGTGATCACCAGCTGTCTGAATATCGAAGTTGGCATGTTTCAAGGCCCAGTATGCTTTGTGCTCAAGATCAATCGGCAGATGACACGCCTTTCCGTACACTAGCTTGTATGGATTACACCCGATTGGTGTTTTATAAGCTGTACGGAAGGCCCAGAGTGCGTCATCTAGTTTATCCGACCAAGAGGCACGGTTTTCGTCTACTGTCCTTTCCAGAATTCTTTTTATACCTCGGTTAGAAACTTCCACTTGCCCACTTGTTTGGGGGTGGTATGCAGTAGAGACACGGTGGGTTACACCATATTTTTGCATGACTCTATCAAACTGGTCATTGCAGAAATGCGTACCACGATCACTGATTATAGCTCGCGGAGTTCCAAACCTAGCAAAAAGAGATTTTAAAAATTTCACAACAACTCGGGCATCATTAGTGGGTAAAGCTTTCGCTTCAACCCATTTTGACAAATAGTCAACAGCCACAAGTATGTATTTTTTTCCTCGAGATGATGGAAATGGCCCCATAAAGTCAATGCCCCAGATGTCAAAAATCTCACATACTTGAATGGCGTTTTGCGGCATTTCATTTCTTTGAGAGATATTTCCGTGACGTTGACAAGCGTCACATGTTTTGACAAAATCGTGGGCATCCTTGTAAATCGTAGGCCAATAAAACCCGGAATCAAACACCTTTTTGGTGGTGTAGTTTGGACTATGATGGCCCCCGGTGGGTCCAGCATGGCAAGCTTTGAGAATGTCCATAGCTTCCTGTCCATAAACACACCGTCGGATGACTTGATCCGCACAGATTTTGAATAAGTAGGGGTCGTCCCAGAAGTAATGTTTAACATCTTTGAAGAATTTGTTCTTCTGTTGGGTCGACATTCCTTTCACTATGAAGTTACCCGCATGGTAATTTGCAAAGTCAGCAAACCATGGGATAGTAGAGTTTCCACGAAAAGAAACCGCATTGAGTGTCTCAAGAGGAAATGTTTCATTTATTTCCTTTTTCTCGAAAACATCTTGGTGTGGGTTTTCTAATCGGGACAGATGATCAGCAGCCAAATTCTCAGTTCCTTTTTTATCACGTATAATGATATCAAATTCTTGTAGGAGGAGAACCCAAGGGAGCAATCTCGGCTTTGCATCTTGTTTTGCAAAGAGATATTTGAGAGCCGAGTGATCCGTATACACCACGCATTTGGTCAAGATTAGGTATGGCCGAAACTTTTCAAACGCATACACCATGGCTAGTAGCTCTTTTTCTGTAGTGGTGTAATGGGTTTGAGCTTCAGTCATAGTCTTACTCGCGTAGTGGATAGGCTGAAAATGCTTGGTTCTTCGTTGCCCTAAGACTGCACCGATAGCAAAATCACTTGCATCGCACATGAGCTCAAAGGGTAAATCCCAGTCGGGAGCAACGAGAATGGGTGCTTCAGTAAGCTTTTTCTTTAATGTTTCAAAAGCTTCGATGCACTCAGGTGAGAAGATAAAAGGAGCATCCTTCTCAAGAAGATGGGTCATAGGCCGAGCGATCTTAGAAAAGTCTTGTATGAATCTGCGATAAAAACCGGCATGGCCTAAAAAACTCCTAATACCTTTGACGGTAGTAGGATGAGGTAATTTGGCAATAACATCGACTTTTGATCTATCGACCTCAATCCCGTTTTTTGAAATCTTATGGCCAAGGACTATGCCTTCTTTGACCATAAAATGGCTCTTCTCCCAATTTAGACAAAGATTGGTGTCTTCACACCGTTTTAGCATTTTATCTAAATGGGAGAGACATGTTTGAAACGAGTCCCCAATGACCGAGAAGTCATCCATAAACACCTCCATTGTTTCCCCGATCATGTCGTGGAAAATTGCCATCATACATCGTTGGAACGTGCCATGAGCATTACATAGGCCAAAAGGCATACGTCTGTAGGCAAAAGTTCCGTATGGGCAGGTGAATGTAGTCTTTTCTTGATCCTGTGGATCAATGGGGATCTGAAAATAACCCGAGAAACCATCAAGGAAACAATAGTATTCATTCCCTGCTAATCTCTCAAGCATTTGGTCCATGAAGGGTAGAGGAAAATGGTCTTTTCGGGTGGCGTCATTCAACTTACGATAGTCAATGCAAACACGCCATCCCGTTACCAGCCGAGTTGGAATTAACTCGTTTTCTTCATTTGTGACAACAGTTATGCCACCATTTTTAGGAACACAGTGAATTGGGCTAACCCAAGGACTATCAGAGATCGGGTAAATTAAACCTGCATCAAGAAGTTTGAGAACCTCCTGTTTGATAACCTCATGAATCTTAGGATTCACCCTTCTCTGATGTTGGATTGCTGGCTTGAAGTCATCCTCCATCAAGATTTTGTGAGTACAAAACTCAGGGTTGATACCCTTAATGTCGGAGAGTTTCCAAGCAATTGCTTGCTTGTGTGACTTCAAGACCTTTATTAGAGCAGTCTTTTCATCTTTACTCAAATCTCGAGCAATAATGACGGGTAATTTATCATCACCCTCAAGAAATGCATACTCGAGATGAGGTGGTAAGTCCTTAAGTTCGACTTCGGGAGGATCATTAGATTTTTCAATGGTTTTGATTTCCTCTTTATGAAGTTCTTGAGGAGGGATTGATGAAGGATCATCATTGAGCATCTTCTCGATGAGAAGAATATCTCCCTCGATGTCAATTGGAGCGTGATCAATTTCCCATGAAACCGAATCACTAGACAAGTATGCTTCAATCTCTTCCAAGATGAAGTCACTTTCCTCAAACGGAGTGAGAGAAGGAGTAGAATTGGCAATGATGGGTTGAGATGAATGAGTGAGATTATCACTCGAAGAATTATGATCATAACCAAGAACTTCTTGAGAGTACTCTTCAGAAGCAACATCAATGATATCTATTCGGTTAACCGACTCAGAATCATAGTTTGCGGAGTACCTCGAAGTTTGATCAAGGTTAAAAGTGACAGCTTCATTACCCACACGTAATGTGATTTCTTGCTCAAATACATCAATGAGAGCACGGCCCGTTCTCAGGAATCCTCGTCCAACAATGAGAGGAACCCGTGGATCAGCATCGAAATCAACAACTACAAAGTCAGCTGGAAAATGGAACTTTCCTACTTTCACGAATACATCCTCGGCAATGCCAAGTGGACGGGATATTGTACGATCTGCAAGCTCGAGAGTCATGCATGTAGGAGTAAGGTCCGGAAGAGAAAGTTTTTTCCATACTGAATGAGGCATCAGGTTGATGCTTGCACCAAGATCGGCTAAGGCAAAGCATTCAACCATTCCTGGAAATACACAAGGTAAGAGAAATTTTCCAGGATCTCCAAGCTTCTCGGGAAGCTTCTTTAACAGAACTGCTGAGCAGTTCTCGTTCAGAGGAGTTTTAGCCATTTCAAACAGTTTTTCCTTGTTGCTTAACATGTGTTTGAGAGTTGATGCAAACTTGGGCATCAGCATGATAGCATCCGCAAAGCTTATGTCAAAATGTAGTTCTTGGAAAATTTGAAAAAATTTGTCCATTTGATGACTGGCTTTTTCGCGGAGCTTTTGCTCATTCAAACGTGATGGGTAAGGAATAGAAGATTTGGATTTGGGGTTTTCAACGGGAGCTACTGGAGGTTCAAAAACAACTCCTGGATTGGATTTGGGTTTCGGGACAACTTGAGGATGGACATCGTTGGTACCTCCGTTATTAGTAGGAAGTTCCTTGTCTTTTGTCGCCTCATGTTCACTTTCCACTACCTTCGGGAGAGAAGAAGAAGAGGTAGTAGGAATAGCGGGTCCATCGTATGATACACCACTTCTGGTTGTGATCGCCTTTGCATCGCCCCTCGGGTTAGCGATCGTGTTGCTTGGAAGTTTTCCTGAGCCCGAGGGTTGATCATTTAAAGACTTCTTAATGTCAGAAATCTGGCTAACCAACAACCTGTTCATTTCATCTTGGGATTTCATGAATTGTTTCAATAGCTCATCAGATGATGGTCCAGTTGGAACAATGGCGTGAGTTTGATTAGGAAAATTCTGGCCTCTATTGTTCGGATTAGGGCCTTGATTTTGAAAATTTCCTTGGTTAGGATTCATATTCCCATGAAATTGATTCCCTCGATTGAACTTGTTTTGATTAAAATTTCCTTGATGTTGGAAACCTTGATTTGGTCCGGGATAGAAATTACCTTGGTTTTGATAACCTTGGTTCATTCTAGGTTGGTTCTGATTCCGGTTTTGCATGTTATGATTCTGGTTAAAACCAGGTGGTCCCTGATAAGTATTAGCACGGTAGTTTGGTTCATTTTGAGGACGGTATTGATTACCTCCCTGATGTGCAGTACCGGCTATAGCATTGGCTTCAAACGGACTACCATCTGTGGCAGTACAATTGTAGTATGCATGAGGGCCACCACAAGTGACACAGACCTCGACTTTCTTCACTTCACCATGTGATGGTGTCTGTGTGAAAGTGACTTTCTTTTGGTTAGCAAGAACCAAAGAATGAATAGCATCCGTGAGTTTGTCAATCTTAGCATCGGTGCTAGATGTACTCACGTGAGATGAAGTAGAAGGTCCTGCAGTAGACTGAGACTGATATGTCTTTGTTCGGAAAGGGCGGACCTGGGACTTGTTTTCTATGATTTGCAAGGCTTCTTTTGTGGTCTTGCTCAGGAAATTACCTCCCGCGGAGGCATTTAAAGAGTCTTGGTTAGTTTGGTTCAGACCATTGTAGAAAGTATCCATTTGCATTAACTCGGTAAAACCATGATGCGGACACTTTCGGAGCAACTCTTTGTAACGATCCCATGCCTCACCGAATGATTCATCAAATCTTTGAGTGAATTTCATTATCTCATTCTTAAGACTTGTAGTTCGGGATGGAGGATAGAATTCGTTAACAAACTTAGTGACTAAATCCTCCCATGTCTCAATGGAACGAGGGGGTTGTTTCTCAAGCCAATTCCGGGCTTGTCCCTCTAGAGAGAATGGGAACAGAAGAAGCTTAATTGCTTCATGTGGGACATTCTTGTATTTGATGGTCGATGCAATCTTGTTGAACGATCGAATATGTGCATGAGGGTCGTCCCGCTCAAAACCATAAAATTGGATTTGGGTTACCAGATTAAGCAACCCGGTTTTGAGCTCGAAGGTATCAGCCACGATGGCTGGGACAACAATGGCATCTCCGTAACGCTCGATGGGTGCTTGGAGAAGCTCGTTCATCGGTTTATCTTCTGCCATTATGACAGGGGGTGGTGGTGCTAGACGTTCCTCAGTCACGGCTGAAGGAGCAGAACGTCCTCTACGTTTACGTGGAATACTTGCAAGCTCTGAAAGTGGACTTGTAGAGCTGGAAGAACGAGTGCGCATGCACTAAGTATAAAAATCAGTTTTCAAAAACAAATGCGAGGCAAAACGACAAGTGAACTTAAACCAATAATCACAAATGAAATGGCTTCTTTGAAAAAGGTACACCAAATCACAATGACACAAAGGTAAGTTTTGATCTTTAAGATTGGGAACTTATTAATGTTCACACCCCCAGTTGGTAGGTGTTCTGCCTTGGTTTGCGGTGGTTGATTTTTATGTATTTATTAAGTATCACTAAAAAGACGTAGGTATGGATTTGTGCTTAGGGTTTAAATACTTTTGGACAATATTTTTGGTATCGTCTCGTTTAACCAAATCGTACATCTTTAAGAATCACCTTAAAGAAAATACAGGATAGAAAACGTTACGATTGTTTTGTTGTTTTATATTTTTTTGGTGTTGTTAACACTTTAGGAAAAGTGTTAATGAACTTTTTGATTTTGATAACTTTACAAAAAAAAAACTGTTTACAAAAGGTGGTATATGTGCAAGTATGGGTCTGAAAATGTTTAAAACACGCTAAAGCCTCCCCGGCAGCGGCGCCAAAATTTTGATTGCTTCCAAAACAGTCAATAAATATTGACCAAAGGTTTTAGTCAACAAAAGTCAACTATTATGGACTCAATACAATTTCCCTTGGAATTTAGTGGATTCCCGGGTCGTTTTAGTCCCACGGAGGTTGAATGGTGTTTGAAAACGTTCAGACGTAGAATGATCACTAAGGATAATGATCTGTAAGGATTTTGGTTGATAATTACACTACTGATTGTTTGGAATTGTATTTGGATACAGAGCTATAAAGCACAACAATCAGATTAAACAAACGTAAACGCGTACGTTTACTAAATTTTACGTAAACGTACAAAATAAAACGTAAATTTAAAAGAATAAAACACCTATGCATATGAAAATGATATTTTTACAATCCTAATAATAAAAGAAAATTATTGGAAAATTAAAATTATTTTTATAACTATTTATTTAATTATTATTAATTAAAAACTATTTTTAACTATTTAATAATACTCTAAAATTTAAGAAAATATGAAATAAAGTTAGAAAAGTAAAATTATGACTTAGAAAAATCTAAAATATTAGAAAACTTATTTTAAAACTGAAAATATATTTATTACACTTTTTATCTATTTATTATTATTTAATTACTATTTATTAATTATTTAAAATACACTTAAATACAAGAAAATACAAAATTAACCTAGAAAATTGAAATTTTAACTTAGAAAAATCTAAAATATTAGAAAACTAATTTTAAAACTGAAAAGATATTTTTTATGCTTTTTATTTATTTATTATTAATTATTTAATACTTTTTAACTATTTTAAATTCTAATAAATACTAAACAAACTAAGAAAATTCTGAAATTTTTTTTCTATAATTATCCTATGGTGACAGAAAGCTAAGAAAATTATAAAAACAGAAAGTGCTTAATAATAATATGATAAAGAAAATTAAAAAGCTAATTTATATTAAATAAACACTATCACTATTTTTAAAATGATGTTTTTGTGATTTTTCTTTTTTAAACCTATTTAACTACTGACAATAAGCAACTTTAATAAAGACAAAAATTTTGGAACTTGAAAATAAGCAGTTTGAGAGCTTAAGAGCTTAACAGTTTAAGCTTTTGGCTTATTTTGATGTTTCAAGCTAAAATAAGTGGCCAAATAAGCTAAACAAAAAGAAGCAAAAGTGAATTAAGATGAAAATAAGCTAAAGGTACTTAAATTAAGCTAAAAGGCACAAAGAAACACACTGAAAAGCTTAAAATAAGCTAATAAGCACTTATACTAAACCAAGCAACCAAACAGGCCTGCACATTTTTTGTAGGCCAATTTAAGCTAAGGGCAAAAGATCAAAAGCCAAAAATAAGCCTTGATACAAGAAGCTGGCTTATTGAGGTTCCCAAAAAGCCAAGATTCTCACAATGGGGCCCACTAATAAGCTTGTAATGAGCTTGAGAAAAAGCTTGTAAAACACTGAGTGTTCAGTGTACACAAGAAATGGGACAAACAAGAAGCAACTAGCAGTCCTACCAAATAAGCTAAAAAGATAAAAATAAGCTTTGGAACTTTGAGACAGCTAGATGGGCTTTCCAAAACACCAAAATTTACAAGCTAAAGCTAACTAATGAACATGATACAAGCTATTGAAATATGCTTACTCAACTGTGCACAGGGCACTTTTTTAGAAAAGTGTTTAAAAGAAGCTAGGAAATAAGCAGTTTAACAAGCTAACTAAAAATTATAAAAATTACTATGATAAAGATGAGCAGCTAAATATTATAAACCTAAAAGCTCAAATCTTGAAAGCTAATATTAAGTCCTATAAAAAACTATCTAGTTTATTCAAAAACTACTAAACTGAAAATTTTGACTTTTTGAATTACACTAACAAGTTGACTTATATGAACTTTGGATCAATCCTACTCATTGATTATGTTATATTAAGCTATAATAAGATGAAATTAAGCTATATTACCAAGTTATAAGCTACTATGATGAAATTCACACTATAAATCCTAACAGTGAACAACTAGGGTAAGATTAAAAAAGATTTTGACTTTCTTGTAAACAAGGTCTGAATTTTATGGTTGCACTGAGTTATTGGGTACTAATGTGACACAAAACAACAACAAGCAACAACACAAATAAACTCTAACATAGATAACACAGTGAATCCAAACAACCTTTTAGCCAACTGATTTTGTGATTTCCAAAAGGTTTCCCAGATTAAGACCATGCAACTGATTCTTAAGAACATTTAATGATATAAAAAACTGATTTAAGCACATAAACACTAACAATAACAACAAAGACCTCTAAATTACTATTATGCAATATTAAAAGTGAAAAAGTGAAAACTAAGCAACTAAGGAAATTAATGAACAAGCAGTCTATTTTAAGTAATAACTTTACTTAACTACACCAAAGAAGCATAAAAAACACAGAGATAAGCAGAGATAAGCACTTCTACAGTAAATGGCCAAAATTAAGAAATAAGCTTACAAATTGCTTCCAAGCTCACAACTGAGAACCAAGAACTGAGAACACTTCCTATAGCTTCCCAAGAAGCTTCTAAACCCAAGGCAATCCAAAATTTACCCTGCTCCAGCTGTGATTATCTTCTCCATTGATTTTTGATTTTCTAACTATTTTTTTAGTATTTTTTTTGTATTTTTGAATTTTAACTCTAAACTGTGTTTTAAAGTTACTAAAAGCTTTTAAAAGCTTTATAAGGAGCTTACATGAGCTTATGAGTCCATAACATCAACTATAAACAACATTAAGCTAATATGAGAATTTAAGCTTGAAAATTTGCATAAACTGAAAATGAAACTGAAACTTGAAATTGCTTACTGAAAAAGATTTATATTATACTAAAATAACTTAATTCAAGACTTGAAAGCTTAAACATACACTGGAAATTGAAATTTAACTAATTCGACATTACATAAACTAAATTTCACTAGATATCTTCCACATTGCTTCTTTTCTTCTTTATAAAGATCTTTTTGAGCTCTGTCGACATCTCTGAATGTTTCCCACTTCATCTTGACCATTGAATCCTTCAAATTCATCATAATCGTGCACTTGGCATTTTGGCGCCAAAAAGTCATAAGCAAGTTTTCTCAATTAATGAATTTTTGGGAGATTGTAGAGGTGGAAGGGAGTGGTTAAACAGCTGGGAGACAGGTGGAAAGGTGGTAGGAGCAAGTGGCGAGAAACCATGGTGGTTTCTGGTTTTGGCGGGGTGTGAGGGAGATGAACAGTGGAGGTGGGTTTGACCGAGGTTTGACCCCGTTTTATATTAATAGGCTGGGGGTTCAAAATGGGGGTTCACAGGTTTATTTGGCAGGGGTTCTTTTGGGGGGGTTCAAGGGTCCGGTTTGGTTTAAGCTTATAATATCACAAGGACCAAAATTGTAATTTTTTGATTTTTGAGGGACTGAAATTGTAACTTTCCCCAAGTTAACACAAGGACCAATTATGCCATATATGAATAGTACAAGGTTTACTTTTGATTATTTTCACTTTTTAAATTCACCAAGGACTATATTTGACAATTTTTAAACTTAAGGGACTAAAGTTGTCATTTTGTAATTTTTAAACTTTGAAGGGTTTGTTTTGACAACTTTTGAATCCTATGGACCTTAAATGATATTTTGCTTTATTTTGATTTACCAGGGACTAATTTTGACAACTTTTGAAACTTGGGGGACTAAAACTGCCAATTATGCAAACTTGATACGTTTTTCACCTGCTTTTGGTATTTTTGCATTTGAAACACATAAAACACTTATTTGTGATATTTTTATCATTTTGATGCATTTCTGAGTGTTTTCAGATGTTTTTGCAGTCTAAAAGGTACAAAAATGATGAGTATTTGCACACTCATCAACTAGATTGCATCTTGTAGATACATTGTCTCTACTTGGATACCCATGGTCCAAAGTCTAGGACCCATGACCCATAACCCTTGACCCATGACCCAAAACCCATGGGCCAGAGGAGCGTCCCACGGATCCCCAGGATTACACTGGACGGATTCCTCAAGTGAGGGATCCATGGGATCCGTGGAACAATAGCTAATTTTCCTCTATAAATAGTGAGCCATTTCTTCATTTTCGGTTGCCACTCCCACACATACTTTCTCATAGTATTGTAAACCTTATAACCTCAGATCCTAAGGATCTCTCTATGTAGTTTGTGTTTTGTTTTTGTGTGATTCTCTAGGTTCCTCTTAAAGGCGAGATCACCACCTCTTGAAGTCGAGCAAGCTCAAGTCCATGAGTTGCCATGCTTCGTCATCATCAAGACTACTGAGGTTCTCTTGTTGATAGTTCTTTCTTCCTCCATATAAGTGTCGTATCAAAGGCATTAGTGAAGGATGCCAAAAGAGTCAAAATGAAAGCATTAGTGAAAGGTGCTTAAACGTCCGTGTCAAAGGCATTAGTGAAGGATGCCAAAGGAGTTAAGACGAAGGCATTGGTGAAAGGTGCCAAACGTCCGTGTCAAGGGCATTAGTGAAGGGTGCCTAGATGTCAAGTCAAGTGGCATTAGTGAAAGATTCCAGGGGTGTATCCAAGGATATTGATAACCTTGATGATATTGTAATAAGGAGTGGGTCTCCTTTGGGTTAGATGTTGTGTAGTGTTGGTAGTAGTTCCTCCATTTTAATGGAACTTGGTATCTAGCCTAGTACCGGATGAAGGGTAGGTGACGTTGTGATAGGTGTGGTTCTACCTTGTGGAAGAACCCGGTGTCTAGCCTAGTACCGGAAAAAGAGTAGGCGACGTTGTGAAGGCTTATCCGCCATAAGGATTTGGTGTCGTGTAGTGTTTACGAACTCTCGAGTAGGTGACTCGGGGAGTGAAGTAGGGCAAGGAAGGTGTCCTTATAGCCGAACTACTATAAACACTTGTGTCATGGTTTTGTGTTTCTCACTCTTCTCTTTTACATTACACATCTCCATATCTATCTATCAACATCCAACATTCACATCTAAATAGATTGACATAAGTCGATCTTAATATTTTAAAACATCGTTTTAATTGGTAAAACTATTCAACCCCCCCTTCTAGTTTTCCACAATTGGCATGAGAGCTTCGTTACCAAGTCTTTTAGAGTATGTTGTACTTTAAAAACTTGATACGATCCGCGTATGTTTGAAAACTATAAAGAAGGAAATCTTTTAAAACAAATTGTTTCTTTCGTGTTGGATATTGATAGATTATTCTAACATTTTCTCTTCAAGAAATCTTCATGCTAGGATCTCTCCAAACTCTTAATTTCTATTCAAAGAATAATGAAGTCAACTTTCAAGGAAGAACCTAAAAGTAATCGCAACCTACTTATTCTAAGTACAACTGATTACTTTAAAAGCTCATGAAGTATTTTCGGTTTTATGGTCTCCATAAACCATACCAAGAGCGTAGAGTTATGTTTACTTATCATTAGCTAGTTTACATCTACATGAATATGTTGATACCATTTTTTATTTAGAAGTTAATAAGTGCTAGTCTCTAAAAAGTCTCTTTTCGCCACTTTCCCAACTTACTCATCATCAGGAATAGTATTCCTCCTTGATCTCATCAAACTAACGTCGCCGTCACAAATAGATTCTTGATAATTAACTTATCAAAACCCATTGACCAAACATCTATTCAATTAGAAACCTCAAAACTATTTTTGTTCCATAAGCTAGTTTATAACTTATTACAAAAATAACGCCAAACACCCTTTTTCTGTCCACAGTAGCCGGATCCCTCAAGTTGTACTAGCCGGATCCCTATTGCAAGGGATCCGGGGGAACCGTGTGACAGAAACCAGCTATACGCTTTTTAAAATCAATTCTGCTTCTTTTCCCTCTCCTCACAAAACACAAAAAATGACCCAAGTGCTGTTTTTCATCTCCATAGGACTTCATATCCTAGAGCATCCTCCTCTAGAACATCATTGTAAGTAATTCCACTCATATGTTCTAATCTTCATCATCTTCATCCTAGGGTTTATGGTTTTAAATTTTCTTAATCAATTGATAAAATTAGGTTTTGCAAAATTGATCACTAGAAAAGGTTTTCACATAACTAAGATTACATTGTGCTTACAACATTGTTAATACAAATCAAAACCATAAACCCATCTCAACAAATTTTACCTAATTGGAATATTTGTTTTTTCTAGGACCAACCATGCCTAAAGCTACCCAACAAGACCACCATAATACCGTCCACTACCTCACCAAATACTATCGAAAAGAGGGGTTGTCAAAAACCGATCGTAAAGTCTTCAAAAGACTTGAAAAATGACTTATCCACGAAGGTCGTGTGGTCAAGGAATGTTTCCTTGAAAATACCGACATTCATCAAGTCTTCTCGGCAATCAACTTTGATTGTCTTCTTGATATTGATGAACAAATTTGTCCGGTTTTCATCTTTGAATTCTACAAAAGCATTAGGATCATTCGAAATACTGATGATAGCATTTCAATCGCTTTTATCATCAATAACCAAAAACTTCACTCTACCCCTCAACACATTTGCTCAAATCCTTCGCATTCCTTGTAAAGGAATTTGTATGTACTCTTACACCCGTAACTCGATAAGGTACTATTTTATAATAAAAGTGACAATATTATATTGTTTAGGATATCTTTTAAGAGTGAATGGTAAAGTTATAAACTAGAAACTAGTAAGTGACAAGTTCTATTAAGATATGTTGTAAATATAGGAAGAATGAGACTTAAGGGACTAGTTTTGCCAAGAGTGTAAAGTTAATTATTTAAATATCAAAGTTACTAGTAGATTAAGGAGAAATCCATAAAACTAGAGTGTGTGAGTGTATTGAGAACTCTTCAGGAAGAAGAAAAAGGAGGGAAGAACCAACTTTGGTACTCTTGTGATTTCTACCAAGCAATTGTGCAAAGTATCAAGCCCTAGACACTCTAGTTCCTCTAAGACATCTCAAGTAAGTAAATTGATGACTTTTTAATTAGGGTTCATGGAATTGAATTGGGAAAATTGATTAGAGATTGATAATTTATTGTATTTATGTTGAATTAGGTGCTAATTAGGGTTAATCCCTTTATGGGAAACAATTGAACATAAAGCCTTGAATTTCCCAAGTAGTGAGCTAGTGAATTATTGAGGTAAGTATATTGACTAAACTTTTTAATGTTTCATAATTTCAATTTATATGGAATTATGATGTGTAATGATGTAATGATAAAGGAATTGTTAATGTTAAGTAGCTTGGATCCAATGCTAGAAAATGTGTAATGTTAGCATAATTATTTATGCTTGATAAAGGTATGTTTAATGTTATGAATGTATTCCTTGATATGTAGCTAGCAATTTGTTAGTTATAACTTGTTAATGTTAAGTTTATGCCATATACTTACTAAGCGTTTTGCATACGGTTAAGTTTGAGGAATGTTTTGTAGGTGCAAGTGGTGAAGGTAAAGGTAAGGATAAAGCTTAGATGATTGTCAAGGTAGGAGATTAGTATATTGGATTTGATAAGTCAAAGTCATCTCTTTGGATCAATCTTGTTGAAAGTTGGAAGCCCCGAAGTGTCGTTTTATAGCTTGGTACATCTTTTTGTCTAAAATGGTTATTTTGGTGTCTGAGAATGGAAGCATAAGGCCTTCCACTTCTGGGCATAAGCCCTTCTTCAATTAATAGTGGTTTTATGTGTTTCTGAGTACAGGTCATACGCCCTTATGGGATGGGCATAAGGCCTTCTGCCTAAAATTGCATATTCACAGTTTTTGAGTTCAAGTCATACGCCCTTATGGGATGGGCATAAGGCCTTCTGCCTAAAATTGCATTTTCACAGTTTCTGAGTACCAGATCATACGCCCTTCTAATCCTTCGGCATAAAGGCGTATGGTATACAGGTTTTCTTGGCAGATTTTTGGCAATGTTCGAAAAATCATATCTTTTTAACCGTAAGTTGTCACGGGTCGTGCCACCCGTCATTTCGAAGGTAATTGAGTCTAGTTTCATTTAAAAATAGTCTCAAGGTCCAGATATTTATAGATTTTTGTGAGAATGTAAAAGAGTGACTGTGGGTCAGTTTTCAGGTGTACTTTTTGCGAAAAATTTTCACGTTTTTAATTGTGTCTTTTCAAGAATGTTACAAATTGGTATCAGAGCCTTGGTCTATGAGATTTAGAATGTCACATAAGGACTTCCTAGACTTAGACTATTTTAGGCGCGCTAGTATTAGTGTTTGTTGTTAGTGTATTGTTTCAATGGATTTCGGAGATACATATGTAGAGTATTTTCATGACTACGCTTGGCCACCGTAGTGATAAAATATGACATATATGTATACTTAAAATCGTTGAGACTATACACCGTGACAAACTTTAGGTTAGATTAGCGTATATGTATTTTGTATTAAACATGCTTCGTTTTAGAATTCCTTGATGTTGATAAATTAATTGTCATTTTTTTCAGTAAGAAGAAAAGATGGTGAATGCGCATCATAAGGAAGTTTTGAAAGCTTCAACTTCCAAAAGAGTCGAGTCTTCAGCTAGTGATGTGGAACGTAGTGAAAGTAATGATGGGTCCTCTTCTAGTTCCGAGAGCCTCAATTTCAGAGGGTTCACGGAAGAAGAGACAAAAGAAATAAGTTCTTTAATTTCCAAAAAGGTAAGAAAGGAGGTTAGGAATGCAATGCCTTACAACATCAAATAAACAACGAAGAATCTTAGAGAGGTGATACACAAATAATTAGAAGATTTTAAGAAAGAGGGTGTTGAGAAAGAACCCAAGAATGAGAAAGCCACGTACCGTGACTTCGCGGCATGTAAAGTGCCAACTTTTACGGGAACTCCTGATCCCATTGCTTGTACACGTTGGCTCACTGCCGTTGAGGGTGCTTTCCGTACAAGTCATTGTGAGGAAAGAAACAAGGTTACCTTCGCTACAAACTTTATTCGTGATAGTGCCAAGATTTGGTGGGAAGGTAAGATATGTGAGAAAGATGAGACTTGGGTTGATGCTTGCACATGGAATGAATTCAAGGAGCTATTCAGAATGGAGTTTGCCCCTGCCGAGGAACTTGCTAAAATCCGAGAGAACTTTCAATCTCTTGTGCAAACTAAAGAGACGGTAAACGAGCTTTGGATGAAATTTGTTGATATGGTTTACTTATTGTCCCGAATACCACAAGAATGAAAAACTTAAGGTAGAAAGGTTTCAAACAATGATTTGTGAAGATATCCGAGAGGTGGTGTCACCCTTCAAGTGTACCAACTTATAAGATCTCTTAAGTAGAGCTCGTGTGAGGGAGGTGGATTTATTAACGAAAAAGGATTCGGAAGGGAGGGATGATAAAACAAAGCAAGATTTTGTTGATCGTGATGCCAAGAAACTTAAGCAATACTATGGACGAAAAGGAGTTAGAAATCAAACCAAGACTCCTTGCAAAAAGTGTCACAAGTTCCATCTTGGAGAATGTCGGGCAAACTTACCTGGTTGTTACAAATGTGGTTCTTTAAGCCACATGAGTAAGGATTTCAAGAAACCGATGATTATGTGCAATGGATGTAATGAGTTGGGACATAAACTTAGTGAATGCCCAAAAGCAAAGGCGATAGAAGCAAAACCATTAAGATCGGTAAAAGAAGAAAAGGCGGAAGTTCCTAATCCCAAAGCCCGAGTGTATGTCATGTCCGCTGAAGAAGCTAAGTTGGTACCCGATGTTATCTCAGGTACAATCCTTGTTAATTCCTCACCCGGTCGCGTACTTTATGATTCGGGTGCAAGTGTTTCCTTTGTATCTTCTGAATTAAGTAAAAAATTATCCACTCCACTCAACAAACTTTCCTTCCCCTTTGAAGTAGAGATAGCCGATAGTAAAATCGTAGTGGTATTTAATGTTTACTATGATATAGAGATAGAAATTGATGACAACATCTTTAGGATAGATTTGATCCCTATCATGCTTGAAGAATTTGATATCGTGATTGGCATAGATTGGCTCAGTAAAAATAATGCCGCCATTCTATGTGGTCAAAAGCTCGTGCGAGTTGTTAATCCTCAGGGTCGTGAAGTCCTTATTTTTGGAGAGAAAAGGAAGGGTGAATTTAGGTTATGTTCGATGATGAAAGCTAGGAAATATTTGTCACATGGTTGTTATGCCTTTATGGCACATGTGATAGATACTAGTCTTGATAAGAAAAGTGTTAATGAAGTTCTGGTTGTGAATGAGTATAGTGACGTATTTCCGGAAGATTTGCCGGGTATTCCACTCGAAAGGCAAGTCGAGTTTCGTATTGATCTTGTACCAGGTGCTACTCCTATCGCAAAAACTCCTTACCGCTTAGCCCCATCTGAAATGAAAGAATTGATGAGCCAACTCCAAGAATTACTCGATAAGGGCTTTATCCGTCCTAGTAGTTCACCATGGGGAGCTCCAATATTGTTTGTTAAGAAGAAAGATGGAAGTATGCGGATGTGCATCGATTATCGTGAATTAAACAAAGTTACAGTGAAAAATGTGTACCCGTTACCAAGGATCGATGATCTCTTTGACCAACTTCAAGGCGCTAAATGGTTCTTGAAGATTGGCCTCTGTTCAGGTTATCACCAATTGAAGGTTCGGGAAGAAGATATTCCTAAGACGGCTTTTAGGTCCCGTTATGGACACTATGAATTCGTTGTCATGCGTTTTGGTCTCACGAATGCACCTGATGTTTTCATGGATCTCATGAACCGTGTGTGTAAGCCTATGTTGGATAAATTCGTTATAGTATTCATCGATGATATTCTCATTTATTCAAAAATCAAGGAAGAACATGAAATGCATTTACGGGATAACCTTGAAACATTGAGGAGAGAGAAATTGTATGCCAAATTCTCGAAATGTGAATTTTGGCTACAAGAAGTTAAATTCCTTGGTCATGTTATAAATCCTGAAGGCATTAAGGTCGACCAGTCAAATATTGAAGCCGTGATGAATTGGCAAGCTCCAAAGAGTGTGGGTGAAATTAGAAGTTTTCTTGGACTCGTTGGGTATTACCGTAGATTCATTCAAGATTTCTCTAAGATCGCATCCTCCTTAACTAAACTCACTAAGAATAATTCTCCTTTTGAGTGGGGTAAAGAACAAGATGACGCTTTTCGTACCCTACGACAGAAATTGTGTGAAGTACCAATACTTGTCTTACCCGAAGGAACCGAAGACATGGTAGTTTATAGTGATGCATCTTATTCCGGCCTTGGGTGTGTTCTTATGCAACGAGGTAAAGTAATCGCTTATGCCTCAAGACAGTTGAAGAAACACGAGGAAAATTACCTGACTCAAGATCGTGAGTTTGCGGCTGTGGTCTTTGCATTAAAAATTTGGAGGCATTATCTATACGGTGTAAAGTTCACAATATACACCGATCATAGAAGCCGTCAATATTTCTTACAAAAGAAAGACCCGAATATGAGGCAACGAAGGTGGCTTGATTTGTTGAAGGACTATGATTGTGAGATTCGCTACCATCCTGGTAAAGCGAATGTAGTAGCGGATGCCTTGAGCCGTAAGGAAAGAGAAAAGGTCACGAAGATTCATTTGTTACGGATGATTGTCACAACTGATCTTTTCGAGAATATTAAAATTGCTCAAACGGAAGCATTAAAAGAAGAGAATTGGGAAAAAGAACGTATTGGGTCCTATATCCCGTATCTTGAAGATGATAGTCGAGGTTTCAAGACTTGGCACGGGAGAGTTTATATTCCCTTTCTAATTGATGTTAAGGAGTTACTATTAGACGAAGCACATAAGTCTAAGTATTCCATTCATCCAGGAGCTACAAAGATTTACCTTGACCTAAAGAAGAATTATTGGTGGTCGGGTAAGAAAAGAGATTGCGTGAAGTATTTGGAAAGATGTCTTACTTTCTTGAAGGTGAAAGCTGAACACCAAAAGCCGTACGGAAAAGTCCAACCTTTAGATATTCTGGTCTGGAAGTGGGAGAAGATTACCATGGACTTCATTACAAAATTCCCAAGGACGAAAAAGAAAAATGATGCAATATGGGTTATAGTAGATCGCCTAACTAAGAGTGCACACTTTATCCCAATCAGGGAGAATATGCATGTTCATAAGTTGGCAAATATTTATGTCAACGAGATAGTCGCACGTCATGGAGTACCCATTTCTATAGTCTCTGATAGAGACGTGCGTTTCACCTCAAACTTTTGGCAAAGTTTTCAAGAAGAGTTAGGTACGAAGCTACATATGAGCATGGCTTTTCATCCACAAACCGACGGGCAAAGTAAAAGGACGATTCAAACTTTGGAAGATATGTTACGAGCTTGTATGATTGACTTCGGAGGTAACTGGAATGATCATTTGCCTCTAGTTGAATTCGCCTACAACAATAGTTATCACGCTAGTATAGATATGCCACCTTATGAGATGCTTTATGGTAGAAGATGTAGGACGCCAGTATGTTGGGAAGAAGTCAGAAGCAGGGAATTGACAAGTACGGATGTCGTGTTGGCGACAACTGAGAAGATTGAGATGATTCGAGAAAGACTTAAATCGGCACAAGATAGGTGGAAAGGCTACGCTGACAATCGAAGAAGGCCAATAGAATTCGAAGTAGGTGACTTTGTATGTTAAAAGTCTCCCCGTGGAAGGGCATCTTCAGGTTCAAGAACAAAGGAAAACTTGGTCCAAGGTTTATAGGACCATTTAAGATATTAAAGCGTGTTAGAGGAGTAGCGTATGTCTTAGAACTACCAAAGAAATGAATGGTATTCATAATACCTTTCATGTATATTACTTGAGAAAGTGTCTAGAGGATGAGGCTAGTGTGATCACGTTGGAAGATATTGAGATTGATCCAGAATTCCTTTCACAAAAGGATGAACCGGAAGCGATATTGGGAAGAAAGGTGAGGTAACTTCGCAACAAAAAAATACCGTTGGTGAAAATACAATGGAAACATCGGAAAGGTACAAGTATTAGATGGGAACCAGAGGAGAAGATGAAGAATAAGTATCCGCACTTATTTCAAGAGTAGATTTCGAGGACGAAATCCCGTTTAAGGAGGGGTGAATTTCTACACCCGTAACTCGATAAGGTACTATTTTATAATAAAAGTGACAATATTATATTGTTTAGGATATGTTTTAAGAGTGAATGGTAAAATTATAAACTATACAATAGTAAGTGACAAGTTCAATTAAGATATGTTGTAAAGATAGGAAGAATGAGACTTAAGGGACTAGTTTTGCCAAGAGTGTAAAGTTAATTATTTAAATATCAAAGTTACTAGTAGATTAAGGAGAAATCCAGAAAATTAGAGTGTGTGAGTGTATTGAGAACGCTTCAGGAAGAAGAAAAAGGAGGGAAGAACCAACTTTGGTACTCTTGTGATTTCTACCAAGTAATTATGCAAATTATCAAGACCTAGAGACTCTAGTTCCTCTAAGACATCTCCAGTAAGTAAATTGATGACTTTGAAATTAGGGTTCATGGAATTGAATTGGGAAAATTGATTAGAGATTGATAATTTATTGTATTTATGTTGAATTAGTTGCTAATTAGGGTTAATCCCCTTATGGGAAACAATTGAAGATAAAGCCTTGAATTTCCCAAGTAGTGAGATAGTGAATTATTGAGGTAAGTATATTGACTAAACTTTTTAATGTTTCATAATTTCGATTTATATGGAATTATGATGTGTAATGATGTAATGGTCAAGGAATTGTTAATGTTAAATAGCTTGGATCCAATGCTAGAAAATGTGTAATGTTAGCATAATTATTTATGCTTGATAAGGATATGTTTAATGTTATGAATGTATTCCTTGATATGTAGCTAGCAACTTGTTAATGTTAAGTTTATGCCATATACTTACTAAGCGTTTTGCTTACAGTTAAGTTTGATGAATGTTTTGTAGGTGCAAGTGGTGAAGGTAAAGGTAAGGATACAACTTAGATGATTGTCAAGGTAGGAGATTAGTATTATGGATTTGATAAGTCAAAGTCATCTCTTTGGATCAAGCTTGTTGAAAGTTAGAAGCCCCAAAGTGTCGTTTTATAGCTTGGTACATCTTTTTGTCTAAAATGGTTATTTTGGTGTCTATGATTATGGGTTAGTGTCTAGGTTAAGTCGTGAATGTCGCTTAATGTAAATGGTCATGCTCAAGTGTTTGAATTGTGGTTAAAATGGTTATAATGTTGTAGTTAAGTGGTGTTTGGGAACTAGCCATTTTCACCCATTTTGGAATGATATGGCTCAAGACTTTGTACTAACACGTTTATCATGTTTTAGTAATGTCAAGTCATGTATGTGTTTAAATGAATATGTAGTTGTTAAGTGTCTTGGGTACAAAAGTGTGTATTGGAATGGGTCAAAAAGGGGTGTTTGGCATAACCCCGTAAGTATATGTTCATGGGTTATTTAGACCACAAATGATTATGAAAATAATGTATTATGTTGAGTTAATGATTTCTCGAAAGTTTCGTTAATTATCGAGTCTTGGATGTTGTTTTTTTCGGAAATTAAAGTGAGTTGCTATAATTTGTGGTTTTGGTAAAAATCTGAGAATGGAAGCATAAGGCCTTCCACTTCTGGGCATAAGCCCTTCTTCAATTAATAGTGGTTTTATGTGTTTCTGAGTACAGGTCATACGCCCTTATGGGATGGGCATAAGGCCTTCTGCCTAAAATTGCATATTCACAGTTTCTGAGGTCAAGTCATACACCCTTATGGGATGGGCATAAGGCCTTCTGCCTAAAATTGCATTTTCACAGTTTCTGAGTACCAGATCATACGCCCTTCTAATCCTTCAGCATAAGGGCATATGGTATACAGGTTTTCTTGGCAGATTTTTGGCAATGTTTGAAAAATCATATCTTTTTAACCGCAAGTCGTCACAGGTCGTGCCACCCGTAATTTCGAAGGTAATTGAGTCTAGTTTCATTTAAAAATAGTATTAAGGTCCAGATGTTTATAGATTTTTTTCAGAATCTAGAAGAGTTATTGTGGGTCAGTTTTCAGGTGTACTTTTTGCTAAAAATTTTCACGTTTTTAGTTGTGTCTTTTCAAGGGGTGTTACATATGCTCCCAAGATTGGGCAATATCACTCAATCCTTTGCACTTGATTCCAAACCAATCTACCGTACTCCTCTTGATGACCCCGCAATTTTTCGAGACACCATTTTCCAAATTAGGGCCGACCAATCTCGCTTCAACCGCAACAAAGAGCTCATTCACCGTGATCCCTTTCAAATGGAACTTTTCAAAATGCATTCCATCTATAGAAAATGGCAAGAAATTAGGGAAAATGTCATTAGTTTGGTCAGAAACAAAGACTATCCAAATGCATGTCTTGTCGAAATGATTTATTGCCTCATTCACCAAAGGCCATTTAATCTCGCCTATTACATGGTGAAGAGAATGGCCGGGGTATTCAAAGTCACCAACATGGTACTCCCTTATGGTATGCTCCTAACATGACTACGTGAGTATGTTAGTGCATTGCAACCATCTCCAATCAACGATGATCATTTCATTTCCGATCACATCATGGTACCACTTACCAAACAACCCTCTAAACGGTTCATGGTCAATGGAAGAAAACCTAAGGCTCTCCCGGACTCCTCGGACGAAGAAGAATTAAATTTCAACCCCGCTGCCAACGTCGAATTGGACCCCATTACCTACTTTTAACAACTTCCAACACTTCCAAACGAGACCGCATAATTCAAACAGTTGAAGGGTATGATCCAATGCCTAACTAACTACGTCGTGAAGTCGGGAAAGAGGAAGAGAAAAGATTGACAAAAGAGACATTAGATTATGTTTGCTTTTAGACATTTTGTTTATCCATTTACAATGAATGCTTATGTTTGTGAAGCACCTTAGTTTGGTTGTTTAGATATTATCATTACTACTCTTATTTATGATATGGTTTATGAGATATCATGCTTGTTTTGTTGTTCTTTATAGTAGAGATTAATAGAAATTAGTATACATAGTATAGTGCAAAATCTGCATCCCTTTCTGTGATGCTTCTGATCTGTAGTTGCCGGATCCCTAAGGATGTACTAGACGAATCCCTCCTTTTAGGGAACCGTGGGATCCGTGTTGACAGATATGCAATGCAGAATCCCACACATCAAAACAACTCACTAGATCACTTCACACTAGCTAAACATAAAGTCTTAGGACCACTTAAGTCTTATTCAAGCTTAGTTAGATTCACACTCACTCATAGCTCATTTAGGATCACATTCAAAGTGCTTTTTAATTTATCATATCACCAAAACTCATCATCCTTCCGCTCTTATACTCACACATCATCCCTCACATGTCAACACATCTAGGTTTATATTTAAGTCATCTCCACCTCAAAATGGGTCAAAAACTAGTTTGTCAATTCTCATAATTTTTAAGGATTTTTCAAATTTTATCCCAACTTGCCATCTGATCTCTAGGATCATTTAACATGACTTGACACTATTAAAATTCCTAGTGTCATCCTTGATCACCCATTGGTGGTCATAAATCCCATTTTCCTTCCATAAAAGGCAATCATTAGCTACCACCACTCATTACCCTTGATCTTTAAGTCACACCTTATTTAAAACACTTACAAAGACTGAGACACTCAAGATTTATAGGTATTAGATTGTGCCAACATCATTTTCTTCTTCTCTTGACTGCTGATAGCCGAATCCCTAGGATTAGCCTAGACGGATCCCTCATTGGAGGGAACCATGGGAACCGGCTGGCGGATTCAGTAAATCCTGCCTAAAACAATCATTTCAAGCCCTTTTGGCTAACTTGAACACTCCATCTTGCCTTAATTAAACTCATAGATCAGTGCAAATCTGTAGTTGACTCTTGTGCATGCAAATCATCACATTTCTAAGGAAATTAGTGGTTTAAGTCTTTAATGCACTTCCCAAATCCTTCCCTTTACAAGTCATCTTGTTAGAATCTCTAGGTCATCAACCACAACTTAATTATCAGCATTTAGAAACCTTCTCCAAAGTCATTTCATCATGAGGAAAGCTCCTAGTGCTAACTCATCCACCAAAGAACCACCCAAGAAACTTGCTCGTGTTGTACACGGAATTTCCTCAACCGAATCATCTCCCGTTAAATCCACAAATGCTAGGATTTCTCCTCCACCAACTCAACCAATCAAACCAATCCCCAAAAGGATTGTTACCACAAAAATATCATCACCAAACACCACAATTCCTACTAAACCAAACACAGCTATTTCCACCCAACCATCATCTTTGGTTCCTAGAGCCATATCATTTACCACCTCAGAATCATCTCCACATCTCTAGAATTTAGAGGACTTGCCTCCTAGGCCATCTAATCCTCCACCATTTCCGACACTCTCTTCAATAGAGAATAATGCGCAACAAACCCAAGGTGTTGAATCAACACTTGCACCAGTATCCCTTTCTCCATTTCCCTCAAATGGTCCATTTTGGATTATGAGGAATCATCAAAGTCAACCACCCGACCACATGGAAGTTGACACCTCTCTACCTCCACCATCATCCTTTGTTGAGCCATCATTGAATGTGCATCCACCAATCCCTCCTTCGTTTGAGGATCCTTAACCCCCTTCACTTGAACCTCCACATCAAGCCGGTCCATTTTTACCACCACCTTTTCCAAGCCATGACAAGGATTGTTATCATTGTCAACACGTTTAAGGCTTGATACATGAACTACGTGAAGAGCAATGTTTCATGTTTTATTACCTCCTCGAACGTTTCGATGAGGTCAACAAACCTAAACAACCGTGAGCTTAAGGATTAAAGTGGTGTTCTAGTATTAAGCTTAACTTAGATCGTTTAGGAATCACATTTCATGTTTCAATCATTCCTTTGGTTTTAGAGATTTGTAGATCATTTCTCATAGTTTTATTGAATGAAAATACATGTTATATGCCCTATTGTTTTGAGTATATGTTTGTTGCTTGAATACATATCTCACTTTGATGTTAACATCACTTGTTACATCACAAATGTTGCCTTATGATTTTTGTTAATACAAATAAACCGTAAAATTTTTTATTAATATTTTGCGATATCTTTGTGTTTTGTTGATAAAAAATATAATGTTATCTTAAGTACAATTATAAAGATACATGTTATTTTTGTAAAGCACTTACATATAGCCATTTAATACAAATTGTTGTAATAAATCATTTTTTGTAATAGTTTATTCGGATGGGTAAAAATCACAACCCATGGATCATATCCATAACCCATGGTATTGACCCATACCCACTTGACTAGATACATTGTACTCATTAGATACATTGTATCTAAAAGAATACCCATGGACCAACCCATAACCCATGACCCATGACCCATAACCAAAAAACCCATGGGCAAAGAGGAGCGTCCCATGGATCCCTAGGATTACACTAGACGGATCCCTCCAGACGGATCCCTTGTGGGAGGGATCCGTGGGATCCGGGGAACAGTGGCAAGTTTTGCCTATAAATAGAGAGCCATTTCTCCATTCTAACTCACCCCTCTTCTTACTAATTCTCTCATATACTCTCATTCTCTTCAAACAAAAGATTACTTGATCTAGAGAGTACTTCTTTCTTTCTTTCTTTAGTGATTCTCATATAGGTCCTTCTCTAAGGCGAGATCACGACCATTCTACAAGTCATCCAAGAAAGGGGTCCTTGATTGATTTGTTCCTCTACAAGATTTCTGTAGCAATGATCTTGTATTTGATATTTCACATATTTGTTGTGTAATAGTCGTGTTGGTTTGGTCCACCGTGTTACGGACTCGGTATTTAGCTTTGTACCGGAAAAAGGTATAAGCAACGTTGTGAAGGCTTCTCCGCCAAGTTGAAGGAGTTTGTTGACATAGTGCTTGAACTCTCGAGTAGGTGACTCGGGGAGTGGAGTAGGGCAAGGAAGGTGTCCTTGTAGCCGAACCACTATAAATCGGTTGTGTCATTTCTATCCCTTGCTTTACTTTATTTACTTGCTTTATCATTAGATCTATACTTTCTCTACATCCATATGATTTCACATAATATCGAATCTAAAGTTTATGAAACTAAATTAAAGTCGGCAAAACTATTCAACCCCCCTTCTAGTTTTCCACAATTGGCATCAAGAGCTAAGTTTATAAAAGTTTTAAAGTAAACAGTATTTTAAAAACTTTTCGATCACTATGGGTTCTGAAAATTACAAGGAAGGGAAATCTATGCAACGACCACCACTACTTGAAACTAATGGTTTTATATATTGGAAAAATAGATTCGAAACATATGTGAAATCTAAAGATATTGGTCTTTGGTACATTATTGTTGAAGGAGATTTTGAGGCTACCTCAAAAGATGATAAAGGAAATTTAGTTAACATACCTCATGATAAACTAAATGATGAAATGAAGAAAAAGCTTTCTAAAAATAGTGAAGCTAAAATGGTTTTGCATAATGCTTTACCCAAAAAGGAATTCGAAACAATTTCTATGCTTAAAACCTCTAAAGAAATTTGGAATTCTTTAGTTGTAACTCATCAAGGTAATCAACAAGTTAAAAATAATAAAATTGATTTATTTGTTCAACAATATGAACAATTTTCAATATCGGATGAGGAAACTATAGATCATTCATTTGCTAATTTTAATACTATTATTACATCTTTACAAGAACTTGATGAATCTTTTTCTAGCCGTAACCATGTTAGGAGATATCTAAGGGCACTTCCATCCAAGTGGAGATACAAGGTGACGGCGATCGAAGAATCAAAAGATTTGACAATCCTCACCCTTGATGAACTCATAGGCAACTTAAAAGTCTACGAGCTTGTCCTTGCTAAAGATTCCGAAGCCTCAAAAGTGATAGAGAAACACAAATCTCTTGCCCTTAAAGCCAAAAAGGCTTCAAGCGATGAAGATAACTCCTCTTCGGATAGTGACGCCGAGGAGTATGCTATGGCGGTAAGGGACTTTAAAAAGTTCTTTAGAAGGAAGGGAAGATACGTCAAACAACCGTATGACAACAAGAAAGGATTCCGGTAAAGCAAAGAGGACGAGAAGCCAAGGGATGATCGTGCTTGCTTTAAATGTGGGGACCCAAACCACTTTATTAGTAAGTGTCCCAAACGGGATGATCAAAAGGCGTTCGTGAGTGGCACGTGGGGAATGAGCGATGAGGAGGATGAAGAAATTTGTCTCATGACAAATGATGAGGTATGTCACGAATACTATAGTAGCTCATCACTAGATGATGACTCATTGCATAATGAATATGACAAACTTTGCAACATTAGCTTAAAACTAATTAACAAAAACAAGCTTTTAAAAAGTCAAAACCAACGTTTAGATAAAGAGGTCATAGAATTAAAAGCAAAATTGAGTCGTCTAGAAATGGGTAAAATAGCAAGTGGTGAATGTGAACTTTGCGTTCAACTTCAAACACTAGTTGATCAACTAGATTCTAAAATTGCTAGAATGAGTACGAATACTTTAGATATGATATTAGATAGTGTTAAAACTGGAAACAACCAAAAAGGTTTAGATATTTAACAACTTGATCCATCAACTAGTGAAAACAAAGAAACACAATTTATTAAGGCACTAGAAAAACAAGCCACTGTTATGGCGGATCCCACGGATCCCATAAAAAGGGAACCGGCTAGTGTACAGCCAGGGATCCGTGGGTCTACTGTAGCAAACAGTGGTAACAACATAGCTTCTTCATCATGAACAGATTTTGTTATTGTTAGTGTAAATATTACGATATTTAATCTATACATTCTCATTTGTTTTGTTGATGACAAACATGTAACTTGTAATACATAACGTAAAATGTATAAGTTACTTGTAATTATATATTGTCTCAACACCTCTCGACGACTCAAGTCCTTGTATGCTACAACACAGGTTCGTACATGTTTGTTATGTTGCGTTATGATCAAACCCCCAACAAACCATTAAAACATGTTTAGTTAAATAGTTTATGTATAACAACTAGTGTTTACATATTGGGTAAATATATACATAACTAGTATATATTATAAGGGGTAATATAAATGGGTAGAAAACTTAAGTATTTGACCCATTGACCAAATACATTGAATGTAGTTGGGTAAAACCCAAAGTCCATAACCCATACCCAATGTCTAGATACATTGTACCCTGGTGAGAACTCAAAACCATGGACTAGATGCATTGCATCTTGTAGATACATTGAATCTACTTGGTACCCATAACCCATAACCCATGACCCACCCATTGGGTAAAAGGGAGCGCCCCACGGATCCCCAGTAATACACTGGACGGATCCCTCAAGGGAGGGATCCGTGGGATCCGGGGAACAGTGGCTAGTTTTCTTCTATAAATAGTGAGCCATTTCTTCATTGTTCTACACACTTTCACACATAGTTTCTCTCCACCATTTATAGGATAGTTAGATCATTAGGAAACATGTAAACCAACCACATCTCATATGATCATAATGCTTCTAACTTTCATTTGTTGTAAGCATACTCCCGAAGTGATCCTCCAAAGCAAGCTTAGAGATCTTGCTTCCTTACCTACTGAAGTGATCACCCATCACAAGATACAAGCATATGAAGATCTTCTACAACAAGCTTGGGAAACTTGTCATCTTCATTCATAGAAGACTAACTACATCATGCTTTGGGTTCTTGATGTTTAGTCTAGGATTTCATATCTATTAGACACATTGTCTTGGATAATGTCTAGTATCATATTCTTGTATCTATGACTAGACTAGATGGTTTATGTGTTTGTGCCATAAAACGCAAGGTTTGTTATGTTGGGCCACAAAACATAACGGGTGTCATAGATGTGTCAAAGGCATTAGTGAAGAGTGTCGAAGATCCGTGTTGAAGGCATTAGTGAAAGGTGCTAAAGGATCGTGTCAATGGCATTAGTGAAAGATGTCTAGGGTGTACATTCGATATGGTGTGTTTCGATGTACAAGATAGAGTAGTATTGGATCCAAGGATGGTGATATCCTTGATGGTGTTGTAAAAAGGAGTAGATCTCCGTGAGATTAGGTGTTGTGTTGTGATGGGTAGTAGTTCCTCTATAATGGAACTAGGTGCTTAACCTAGTACCTAATAAAGGGTAGGCGACGTTGTGATAGGTGTAGTTCACCTTGGTGTAAAAGAACTAGGTGCTTAGCCTAGTATCTAATAAAGGGTAGGCGATGTTGTGATAGGTGTGGTTCACCTTGGAGTGAAAGAACCCGGTGGTTAGCCTAGTACTAGAAAAATAGTAGGCGACGTTGTGAAGGCTTCTCCGCCATAAGGAGTTGGTGTCGTGTAGTGATTACGAACTCTCGAGTAGGTGACTCGGGGAGTGGAGTAGGGCAAGGAAGGTGTCCTTGTAGCCGAACCACTATAAATCCTCGTGGTGGTTTGTCTATCCTTTTACTTATTGCTTTACGTTTATTCTTACATTACATTGTTTATTTTCTATGTGGTTGATGTCTATGTTTGTGATACATACTTGGTCTTTCATATAGTCACAAACTATATTTTACACTTTACATATTATGACACGCTTGATCAAGAAAAACAACCGGACTAATAATGGTGAAACTTGATTTATAATGAACCATTAATCTTGCGGAATCTTATGTGATATTAAGGGGTTGGCCTTACATGCCGTAATGCGTTAAATGCATCCTCGCGTCGAGATTAGCAAGTGCAATGGTTTATACTATATTTGATACAAAAGTTTTAAGTTTGAAACGGAAACATATTCACCCCCCCCCCTCTACGTTTTCACAATTGTTAATAAGAAGAAACAAACTCATTTTACCACTAGACAAACACCTCCAAAACATAATCCCATTTTTGCAAGAAACAAAGCTCCATCTTTTTCAAAAACTAATCCATATAGGAGACCTAATAATGTTTACCCAAGAAGTAACCATCAAATGGGATGGAACCCAAATATGCAAAGCGGGTTTCCTTTTCAAAACTTTGCACCATGGAATGCATATTCACCTTATCCATACATGTCTAACATGAATGGAATGTTTAACACTAATGGACCCATGAACAAATGTGGACCAACCTTTTGAGTTAATTGTTTTCTTAGGTGTGCTTAAAGGTCGACCTAGACCCGGATGAATGGGTCAAGGATAGCGGGTGCACGAGGCACATGACCGGCAATAAAGATCTATTCTCTACATATGAATCCTTCAATGGAGGTAATGTGGTGTTTGGAAATAGCAAAAGTAAAATCATTGGTAAAGGTACGATTTCTAACAAATCTCTAACCATTAAAGATGTGTGTCACGTAGAAAACCTAAAATTTAACCTCTTAAGTACAGGGCAAATATGTGATAAAAAGTGCAATGTACTTTTTACCGAAAACGGTAGTAAGATATTAAAAAATGGCATAACCATAGGAAGAGGAATTAGGAAACATGGAGTCTATGTCATTAAAATCGGTAATGAACCTAAAGACAAACTTTGTCTTACCTCTATGGATGATACTTCGACCTTATGGCATCAAAGATTGGGTCATGCCAATATGCGACTTCTTCAATCGCTATCATCTAAAGATCTAGTAAGAGATCTACCTAAGTTAAAATATGAACATCACTTTTGTGATGCTTGTAATGTAGGAAAACAAGTTCATTCTAGTCACAAAGCTAAAAACATGGTGTCTACAACTAAGTGTCTAGAATTACTACACATGGATTTATTTAGTCCATCCGCTATCTAAAGTTATGGAGGCAACTACGACACTTTGGTCATAGTGGATGATTACTCTAGATACACATGGACAAAATTCTTAAAGAACAAAACGGAAACGTTTAATTATTTTGAAATATTAAGCAAGAAAACCCAAAGACAACTAGAAAGTCCTATAGTGTCTATTAGAACGGATCATGGTAGGGAATTCGATAATGAAGTGCAATTTGGAGCCTTTTGTGGCGCTAATGGTATTACTCACAACTTCTCGACTCTGCGCACTCCACAATCGAATGGGGTAGTTGAAAGAAAGAATAGAACCCTACAAGAAATGAGTCGCACCATGCTTAATGAGCAATCCATACCTCAAAAGTTTTGGTGCAATGCCGTTGATACTTCAACGTACATACTTAATCGAGTCTTAATTAGACCAATCTTAGGTAAAACTCCATACGAGTTACTTCGAGGCAAAAAGCCTACGTTAGATCATTTTAGAGTCTTTGGTAGCAAATGTTTTCTTCTCAACACTAAAGATTACCTTACAAAAGTTGATCCTAAATCAACCAAAGGTATCTTTCTAGGTTACTCCCCTAATAGCAAAGCCTACGTCATACTAAATAAAGAAACAATGAAAGTAGAAAAATGTAAAATTTGATGAAAGTACATCCAAACCTTCTCCACCTCTTGTCGATGACGAGATTGTAGAAAGTGAAGCTATTTTAATAAAGAAAAAGATAAATGAAGAAGAAGAAGAATCTTCAAATAATGAACTCATAAATATTAAAGAGTCCAAAGATCACCCCATAGATAAGGTCATAGGAAAGTTAAACGAAAGAACCTTAAGGTCTCAAGTTCAAAACCAAAGTAGCCTATTTTGTTTTGTTTCAACCATAGAACCAAAGAATACACAAGAAGCCATAAAAGATGAAAGTTGGGTAATGGCTATGCAAGAAGAATTAAACCAATTTGTTTCTAATGATGTTTGGACACTTGTCCCTCCACCTAGTAATCAAACCATAATAGGAATAAAATGGGTTTATAAAAACAAGTTAGATTCAAACGGAGTAGTGTCTAGAAACAAGGCTAGACTCGTTGGCCAAGGGTATAACCAACAAAAAGGAATAGACTTTGATGAGACTTATGCCCCCGTGGCTAGATTGGAGTCTATAAGAATACTTCTTGCTTATGCTTGTGCTAATGATCTAAAGCTTTATCAAATGGATGTCAAAAGTGCTTTTCTAAATGGTTTTATTAATGAAGAAGTATATGTATCTCAACCTTCGGGCTTCATCGATTTTGAAAAACCTAAACATGTGTATAAGTTAAAGAAAGCCCTTTACGGTCTTAAACAAGCACCAAAAGCTTGGTATGATAGACTCAAGTCATTCTTAATCAAACACAACTATACCATGGGGTTTGTTGACAACACACTTTTTACTAAGAAAAGAGAGTCACATATAATCATAGTTCAAATATATGTAGATGATATTATATTCGGATCCACTTGTCAAGACATGTGTGATGATTTCTCCAAAATCATGCATGACGAGTTCGAGATGAGTATGATGGGAGAACTTAGTTTCTTTCTTGGTCTACAAATCAAACAAGTAGAAGATGGTATCTTCTTTAATCAATCTAAATACATAAAAGAGATGTTAAAGAAATTCGGTTTAGAAGAGTCAAAACCAATTAGGATACCAATGTCATCCAACACCTAACTCACAAAAGATGAAGACGGCGAATCCGTCGATAATACTAAATATCGTGGCATGATTGGTAGTCTTCTCTACCTCACGGCTAGTAGGCCGGATATCATGTTTAGTGTTTGTCTATGTGCTAGGGTTCAAGAAGACCCTAAAACATCACACCTAGAAGCCGTAAAAAGAATATTTAGATACATTAAAGGTACAACACAATTATGATTATAGTATCCTAAGGGCATGGGAGTAGAAACAATTGCATATGCAGATTCTGACCATGCAGGTGATTATGTTGACCGAAAAAGTATAAGTGGGGTATGTACTTTTATGGGATGTTGTTTAACATCTTGGTTTTCTAAGAAACAAACGGCATTAGAAATATCAACAACCGAAGCCGAATACGTCTCCGCCGGCAAAGCATGCCAACAAGCATTAGTTGACTACGACATTCATCTAAGTGACATAGCCATTCTATGTGACAACAAAGGTGCCATAGATTTAAGCAAGAATCCGGTTTTACATTCTCGCACAAAGCATATAGAGATTCATCATCACTTCTTAAGAGACAATATTCAAAAGGGGAACATCTCTATTGAGAAGGTAGCATCCGAAGACAACATAGCCGAAGTCCTCACCAAACCGTTGAAGCGGGAACAATTCAACCTACTTCGTCTTGGTCTTGGTCTCATGGAATAAACGTCGTAATTTAATTTTTAACTCTACAAGGTATGTAAACACTAGCCTTCTTTTTTATGAGTCTAGGATCTCTATTTCACGCACAACTCACAACCAATGCGGGAATTTTCAAAACCCAAGATAAGTTTTTCACTTATAATTCATAGTTTTTATTATTTTTTCTTCAAAATAAGTACAAGTTACAAACACGTAATTACATACACATCTTCTTTTCAAAGAGTAAAACGTTTTTTTCAGAACATAGAAACCTTCTTTCAAAATGTTTTCTAGAATGATACTTCTTCCCGTATCAATTTCACAAAAGCAATTTCTCACGTCTAGGACAAATCGCTTTTTCATTATTAATACAAAAGTAAAAACCCGTTTTCATTGCATATCATGTCTTTTGAATGCTAAAGAGGACACATAACTAATATGTGTTTTCGGGTACATTCATTTGTTAGGATTTAGAAAATCCAGTCGTTAAAGTGTCGGTCACCTCAAGTATATGCAGTCGTTAGAAAGCTCGTAGTCGTAGTCATTTAATGTTAGTTGGTATTTAGTTAAGTAACACCGTGGAGGACGGACGGGTCTTTACTCATTGTATGCCTGATCCACAGCCCGTAGGTGGCGTTTTATGTATGGTAATATAAATACCCTCTACCTCCCAAGGTAGAGGGTTGGAGCTCATAATAAGATTTTTCTTTCTCTCACTATGTTCCCAAACCTCTTAACTTTCTCTCTCTAAAACCCTATAGTGTATGCCCCATATTAGTCATGGTTTGATGTGTTTGTGAAATCCAATATGTTACAAATGGTATCAAGAGCCATGGTTTGATCATCTCTCTTACATGCTCTTGGATTTCTAGTGGTTTTATATGGTTTTTTGGGGTTGAAAAAGTTTAGTGGTATTTGCATCATTTGGACCATTTCTAGTGTTAAAGTTTGAATTTTGATTGTACTTTTGTGTTTAGAATCATTATAAGTGCTTAGGTTTTGATTTGGAAGGTTTGAATCAGTGTGGTTAGGTTAGTTTTTGGATTGAAAAGTGTTGCTTTTGAATATTTCTATCTAGCGACTTATGTCTCGGACTTGAGTTCTTCGTAGCGACTTGACTCTACGTTTTCAGCGACTTGTCTTTGCTGTGGGAAGCAATTTGTGCAAAGATTTCTTCGTAGCGACTTGTCTCTACGTTCTTCAGCGACTTGACTTTGTTGTGGGAAGCGACTTAAGCTCTAGCGATTTGTCTTTTGAAACAAAGCGACAAATAGTACAAAGTAGTGGTCGTACTGTTTTGTCTAGCGATTTGTCCCTAGCGACTTGTCCATCTAGCGACTTGTTATTCTAGCAACTTCTGTGTCTAGCGATTTGTCACTAGCGATTTGTCTTCATAGCGACTTGTGTCAATAGCGACTTGTTCTTCTAGCGAGTTGTCACTCTAGCAACTTGTGAGCCTAGCGTCTTGTCCATTGAAGCGACTTGTATACCTAGTGACTTGGTGCTAAGCGACTTGTCTTCAATGTTTGAAGCAACTTGGTGTAGTATTGTTTCTCATTGTTACATTTTACGGTTTTCTCTTGATTTAGTAAAATCCCGTGAAAGAATCTATTTCCCGGTTTAATCAAAGAGTTATAAAATCCTGTGAAATCTGTAATCATGTCTACCAACGTGCCTACAATCATCTCTTCAGTAGCTGAGGACGTTCAAGCAGCTGGATCAGATACTCGTCCACCTATGCTTGACAGAACTGATTATGACTCATGGGCTCAACGAATTAGGTTGTACTATTTGGGAAAGGAAAATGGGGTTAACATTCTTAAATCAATTGATGAAGGACCTTATCAGATTGAGACTACAAGAGACACACTTGAAACTGCTGCGGATGGTACAGTGATCTTAGGTTTGGACAGACCAAAGACGTATGATGAGCTCAATGATAAGGAGAAAAAGAGATACGATGCTGATATCAGGACTTCAAACATTATACTTCAGGGTCTTCCGAAAGACATCTACAAGTTAATAAATCACAACATTGAAGCCAAGGCAGTTTGGGACAATGTTAAGATGCTTCTCTCTGGTTCTGAATTGACCAAAGAAGACAGGGAATCTCAATTGTATGATGATTTGGAGAACTTCGAAATGAACCCTGGAGAAAGTGTCACTGAATACTATGTGAGGTTTCACAAACTTGTGAATGATATGAGGAATATCAAAACGACCATGCCAAATATTCAGCTCAATTCAAAGTTTGTGAACAACATGAATCCCGAATGGCACAAATTTGTCACCTCAGTTAAGTTAACCAAAGGATTAAGGAACACCAACTATGAGCAATTGTATGCTTTCCTACTTCAGAATGAGAAGCATGCTATGTTTGAACGAATGATTCTTGAAAAGTTCAAATCTAATCATGGAGATGCAAGCTCATCAAATGACTCAACATCATTCTACACAAATGTAGGAATTACCACCAAAGCTTCTCAAGTCATACCAACGGGTAACAGTAACCACAAGCTCATTCCAGATCCATCATATAAGCCTCCAGACTCAAACACAATCATGGAACATTTCATCAATCAACTGGCTCTTATGGTAAAACAGAATCTGAACCTCACTCCACATACTAACAATGATATCAGAACGACATCCAATCTACACAATCATGCTATTGTCAAAGATGGTAAGATCATGGCGCAACCAGTGCAAGAAAGAAAGTATGAACAATGAAAAGGTGGAGTAGGTGGAGGGTATATGGCTAATCAGAATCGTGGAAGGAATGCAAATCAAGGACAAGGAAAGCCAATCAAGTGCTACAACTGTGGTGGTGAAGGACATATCGCAAGGAACTGCACATCTCCAAAACGCCCTCAAAATGCAGAGTATTTCAAGGACAAGATGCTGCTGGTGGAAGCTCAAGACAATGGAGCGGTTTTGAATGAAGAAGAGTTTCCGTTTCTTGCTGAGGGAAATGCCAAAACATATGATGCTGATGTGGATGAGCAGCCAATTCAGGAAATAGGTCACAATCATCAAAATGCATTTCAAGTTGCTGACTGTGATGCATTTGACTCTGATGTCGATGATGAACCTACTGCCCAGACAATCTTCATGGCTAGCATTTCACCAATGGTCTCTCCAAAGGTCTCATCATCACAACAGGCTGGTCCATCCAAAGATTCAATCATTTCACAGGTATTAAAACTATACGATGAAGTTGATGAGCAAGAGATGCATAACAAAGTACAATCACATGAAACTAATGAATCATATATTGATAATGTGGGTAATAGTAATATTGTCCCATATGATCAATATGTGATACAAAGTGAAAGTGAGATCGTACCAAGTGATGCATCTTCTGCAGTCAATGATGACTATGTTTTTGATGAATACACTGCACGTGCCCCTAATGATTCTGTTATCTCTGAACTGAATGCCTATAAAGAACAAGTTGCCATTTATGACCAACGTGCTAAGTTTGAGCTAACTACCTGTGAGCAGGAAATGGATGACCAAATGCGTACACTTATTAGAAAAAGTAATTTTAGGGAAGAAATATTAAAACAGGAGCTAAATTCCTTGAAAGACAAACTAAACAAAACTGTTAAGCAAAAGCAAGAACTTCAAGAAAATGTTAAAGTGCTTAAACAGGAATTTAATGCTAAGGAATCAAAAATTTTAACTGATTTTTCCAACCTAAAAACTTTGAAAAACAAGCTTGAAAATAAGTTGTACATACAAGGGAATACCATTCAGACTGCTCACATGATCACTAAGCACAGAGTCTTAAGCGATAAGCATAGTATTCCTCTTGTTGATGAACCAAATCCTGAGATTGGTAAGAAAGCAAAAGCTGCTCAAAAAGTTATCTATGATGGTAACAAAATTCTTAAACCTAGAAAAATGCCTACATGTGTTGAGTGCACTGAGGAGGATAAACAATTGGAAGATGTCAAGAGAGTGAAATCTGATAAGAAATTAAATGATCCTTGGTGCATCAAGTATAACATAACACCTAAACCCCATGATTACACTAAGGAAAATTGGATTGCCTTAAACAAGTTTAGACCTCAAACACAATTAACACCAGAATAAGTTTTTTGGAAGAAAGACATGGATAAGCAAAAAGCTGATGAAATTATTGAAAAGAACCCTCCTCTTAGGAAAGTACCCCTGCTACTGTGTATCCTCTAAATACACCAATGCATCTAGTGCCTAGAACTCTTCCCACTAAAAGCAAGACCTTAATTAGCCTATATGTTGTATACCAACTATTCGTTGATTTCGAGAAAACATGTAAGAAGAGAATCACACCAACATGGATTACTAAAGGGGAAAGGGGTTTTGAGCAAACTAAAGAATGCTATTTAACTGAAGTCATGCCTTTCTTTAAACAATTAAAAAATCAATTTGAGAGTCTTCAAAAGGGGATAGACTCAGAGATTAAAGAAATGGAAAAAGAATTTGATGCAATGATAGTTGAGGTCAATAATTATGAACGGGAGCTTAAATTTAATGAAATTGAAAGAAAGAATCTGCATACCTTAAATGAGAACTTGATTTCGAGTTGTGTTGCTCAAGATGTGTTTTATACTGTTACTAGGTATTCTATTACTGCTTCTCAATTTCATGAAATATCTGTTGCTTTGAAAGTTTCCCATGATCGTGTCATTGAGCTTGAAAACAAAAACTCAAAACTAAATGAGAAAATTGACCAGGATGATCACGATAATTTGGTAAAACATTTTTCTAAGTTGGAAGTTGAACATTTTGATTTGCAACTAAAATATGAACATCTCAAAGAAAATGTTAAAACCTCAAACATCAAGATATCCTCGGATGTTCCAGAGTTTGATGCAGTTTTTGAAATAAACAAATGTGATGAACAGATTTGAGCTCACTGTAACACGATCAGAAAGTTGAAAACCCAAATTTCACAATTAAAGGGTGAAAAGAACAATGTGACTGGCTCCCAAATGCCTCTTCGTTTAGATTCTCAATTTTCTCAAAACCTTCATCTTCAAAAAATCATTAACGTATTACAACAAGAAAATGAGAGTTTTCTAGAAGAAAATGAAAAGGTCAAACGACACTTCAAAGAGTTATACGATTCAATGAAAGTCACTCGTGACAAAAACAATGAAAAAATAACTTTGTTACAAAAGGAAATCGAGAATCTGAAGAGTCAGGTAAAAGGGAAAATGCCACTTGTCTTTAATGAGAATGTTACATCAAAGACATCTGCAGATTCTAAATATACTTTGACTGTTAAATACATTCCTCATCATCTTAGAAATAACAAACTTGTGTTTCATAACTATTTATTTCACCTTAAGGATAGTCTAGAATGTCTCCGTGAGATTGTAGAAGAGGATCACATAAATAAGCCATTTGATAGTGAAATTAGGTATGCTTGCATATATGCCAAACGATCTCAGGAGCTGTTAGAATGTTTAAGAGCAACATGCCCTAAGTCCTTATGTGAGAAAGATAAAGCTGTGATGCCTTGTTCTATGCCTAGTGCTAAGTATGCAACCCATTCTATGCCCAGTGTTAAGAAAGTGAACTTTAATATGCCTTCAAGTAGTTCAGATCCCAGGACTTCTAAACCTGAAATGCAAAAAGTAGCAAAACCAACTAATGTTCCCATTCCCTCTACAGGAGTAAAAAGTGACACCAAAGCGAGCAGGTCAAAGCCTCAAGGCAACACAAAGAATGATAGGACCTTGCAAGCTAGGAATGTTCAGTGGAAGAGAGTAGAAGATCACCTTAGGAAGAATGAAACTACGTTGAATAAAACGAATCATGTTGATTCTAGTGTTAGCTTTAAGCATGCTGTAATTAATGCGGATTCTGCTACTTTTGGCAAAACATGTAATGATGATTGCTTGGTTTCTGTTACTAATCATGTATGTGGTATGAATGATATGAGTAATACTGCAAAATCTCTTGTTAAAATGGTTAACACTAGGCAACAGGGTAAAAAGGTCAGAAGACCAAGGAGGAAGAGGGCTAGAAAACATTGGAAACCAACAGGAAGAAAATTTAGTAATGTAGGTTACCATTGGATTCCTACTGGACGTAAATTCAATCTCAGTGAGTCGTACCCTAAATTATCTAGATCAATGCCCATTAGGAAATGGATGCCCACTAGTAGAACTATACCTTTAAGAACTGAACATACTTTGAATAGATCTACTGTTTCTACTAACCAGGCATCTACCTCTAATGATTTTATTGACTCTGTTTCTGATGTGGATGTTCCAATCTCGTTGTCTAACCAAGTGGAACCCATTCTTGCATGGGGATCCCAATTGTCCAGTTATCCATTCTTGTCTGTGTTCAACTGCAGGTCGTTCAAATCGTTCGGTGGTACTTAGACTCAGGCTGTTCCAAGCATATGACTGGAGACCGCTCGCGGCTCATGAACTTCGTGAGTAAATTTATTGGGACTGTTAGATTCAGGAACGACCATTTTGGTGCAATTATGGGTTATGGAGATTATGTTGTTGGTGATACTGTAATCTTCAGGGTATATTATGTTGAAGGTCTTGGTTATAACCTGTTTTCTATTGGTCAATTCTATGATTCCGATCTAGAGGTGGCTTTTAGAAAACATACTTGTTTCATTAGAGAACTTGATGGTGTGGAAATTTTAAGAGGAACACGTAGTTCAAACCTATACACCATCTCTATCAAAGACATGATTAAGTCCTCTCCAATCTGCTTGTTGTCAAAGGCTTCAAAAATAAAGTCATGGTTATGGCATCGTCGTCTCAATCACTTGAATTTTGGCACCATTAATGATCTTTCCAGAAAGGACCTTGTAAGAGGCTTACCCAAATTAAAGTATGAAAAAGATCATCTTTGTTCAGCATGCCAATTAGGAAAAAGCAGGAAATATGCCCACAAACCCAAACCTGCAAACTCAGTTATGGAAGTTCTTCATACTCTTCATATGGATTTGTGCGGACCCATGCGAGTGCAAATGATAAATGGGAAGAAATATGTATTAGTCGTTGTTGATGACTACTCTCGATTTACTTGGGTTAAGTTTTTGAGGACAAAGGATGAAACTCCATATGTCATCATCAAACTAATCAAACAGCTGCAGGTTCGACTTAACAAGAATGCTAGAATTATTCGAATAGACAATGGCATTGAGTTTGTTAACAAAGACCTAAGTCAATTCTATGAAAGCATTGGAATCAGTCATCAAAGAAGTGTTCCACACACGCCTCAACAGAACGGTGTAGTTGAAAGACGAAATCGGACCATTGTTGAAGCTGCAAGAACTATGCTAATTTATTCAAAGGTTCCAATGTTTCTTTGGGGTGAAGCCATTGCCACTGCTTGCTACACCCAAAATCGTTCCCTCATACACACCACTCATGGAAAAAATCCATACGAACTTATCCATAAACGAAAACCTGATCTCTCCTACCTTCGTGTATTTGGTGCTTTGTGCTATCCAATGAATGACGGTCAAGATTTAGGTAAATTAAGAGCTAAGGTGGATATTGGAGTTTTTGTGGGTTATGCACTAAACAAGAAGGGTTACCGATTCTACAAAAAAAGAACTCGATATATCATGGAAACTATTCACGTCACGTTCGATGAGCTATCTGGGCAACTGGATCCAGGACAATCAAGTTCTGGACCCGCATCTCAACCTTCATTAAGCAGTCCCATTAGTTTTTCTCTTGTACAAAATCCCTCACCAGCAACTCCATATGTACCTCCTTCAGAAGATGATTTGAAGAAATTGTTTGATCCAATGTTTGATGAACACTATGAGCCTATTGCTAATGATCAGTCTAATCCTTCAACAGAGGCTGTCCCTAATCCAGTCAACGTAGATAATCCTTCAGTTTCTATGTCATTGAGTCAAGAAGCGCCTACTTCTGATCACTCAGTCTCATCATCAAATCCTCAATCATCAAGTGTACATCATGGAATTGTTTCTGGCACCTATGATGGAGATAACCCCTTTGCTACTCCCGAAGATGCTCCCTTTGAAAACATATTTGCTCCTGAACCATCATCAGAACCATCTTCATCAGGGGAAACAACTCTGCTACCTCAGTTCTTCAATCACAACCACACGATCATTTCAGAAAATGGACACACGATCATCCGTTGGACAATATCATAGGAAATCCCTCTCGTCCGGTATCCACCAGTAAACAGCTTGCAACAGATGCCTTATGGTGCTTCTTCAATTCCATACTATCTAAAGTCGAACCAAAAGATGTCAAAACAGCAATGTCAGAAGACAACTGGTTCAATGCAATGCAGGAGAAATTCAAGAGTTTGACCGACTTGATGTTTGGGAATTAGTACCAGCTCCTGAGTGTGCAATGATCATTGCTCTCAAATGGATATTCAAAGTGAAACTTGATGAGCATGGGGATGTATTAAAGAACAAGGCAAGACTTGTTGCAAAAGGATATCGTCAAGAGGAGGGTATTGACTTTGAGGAATCATTTGCTCCAGTTGCACGTATTGAGGCAATCAGAATCTTCTTAGCTAATCCTGCTAGTAAGAACATGGTGGTTTATCAAATGGATGTAAAAACTGCCTTTCTTAATGGAGATCTGAAAGAAATCATGTACGTTAGTCAACCAGAAGGTTTTGTGGACCCTGAACGTCCTACTCATGTCTATCGCTTAAAGAAGGCTCTCTATGGTCAGAAACAAGCTCCAAGGGCATGGTATGATACTCTGCCAAAGTTCCTCTTATCTACTGGATTCAGCAAAGGAGCAGTGGATCCCACATTGTTCACCCGAAAATCAGGCAAACAGTTAATTCACGTTCAAATCTATGTAGATGATATCATTTTTGCCTCGACCGACCCTACTGAATGTGACCCTTTTTCAAATGAAATGGTTTCCAAATTTCAAATGTCTATGATGGGACAAGTGTCATTTTTCTTGGGATTACAAATTTCACAAAGTCCCAGAGGCGTTTTTATCAATCAATCTAAATATGCTAATGAAATTTTAAAGAAATTTGGATTTGACACTTGTGACACCGTTGACACTCTCATGGTGGAGCGTACCAAATTGGATGAGGACCCCTCAGGGATCATGGTAGATCAAATGAAATATCGTAGTATGATTGGATCCCTGATTTACCTCACAGCCAGTAGACCTGATATTCTGTTTGCTGTATGCATGTTTGCTAGATACCAGGCTAAGCCTACCAAAAAGCACCTTGAAGCGGTTAAACGGGTCCTTCGGTATCTCCAAGGTACCATTAACATGGGACTTTGGTATCCGAAGGACACCAGCAAGTCACTAACAGCATATGCAGATGCAGACCATGCAGGGTGTCAAGATACACGTCGAAGCATATCAGGTGGTGCTCAATTCTTGGGAGAAAAACTTGTAAGCTGGTCTTCTAAGAAACAAATGAGTACGTCAATATCCTATACAGAGGCTGAATACATCGCCATGTCATCTTGTTGTGCTCAAATCTTATGGATGAGATCCCAACTATCTGACTATGGCTTTGACTTCAACAAAATTCCTCTGTATTGTGATAAAAAAAGTGCCATTGCTCTCTCCTGCAACAACGTTCAACACTCAAGAGCAAAGCACATCGACATTCGACATCATTTCATTCGAGAACAAGTGGAAAAAGGTGTGGTAGAACTCTACTTTATGAGAACTGAATATCAGCTAGCAGACATCTTCGCTAAAGCACTCCCTCGAGAACGTTTCGAGTTTATTTTTCCACGACTTGGTCTAAAGAGTCTACAGCCGGAAACACTCAAACGTCTTTAAGAGGAAGACGAGGAGTAAAAGCTATTCTTCATCCATCTCTTGTAAATATTTATTCAAAAAGCAAAAAATCCATAAAAATCAGAATATCTTTGAAAAAGCTTTAAAATATTTTTTCCATTTTTTTCTTTTATTCGATTTCATCTACGGTCTTTGTCTTGTCACTCTAAGAGTGACACGGGTCCTTAGATGAAGTTCGAATGTACATAAATTGTTTAAAAAAAAATAAAAAAAATTGAGAGAATGAAAAACAAAGGTTTATAGTCATTTCAGACTATACCCCGTTTTTAAAAGAAAGAACAAAGCCATGCTTTATCTTCTTTTTCAAATCTCATGCTCTGATTCTAAAAACAAATGTTTGTCACCAAAAAGACAAATGTTTCCGTCACAAATATTTTTCCTTCTATAAATTCTTCTAAAAAATATTTGTTATCTAATGAAAACTAATAGCTTTGAAAAATAACTCAGACTCAATTTTTGAAAATCATCTGGACTTGACATTTGTCAAAATCTCTATCTCTCAATCAACAACTTATGTCATTGATTGAGGGGGAGAATGATTTCAATTAAATCAAAAGGTTATTTTTCATACAATTGGTTCAGACCAAGACTTATTTCATGTTTTCAAAAGATACTCAAGCATGTTTAATCTTTGGAGTTTAAAGTCTCAGATTTGATCCTTATCGGTTAAATGTTTTCATAAGCAAGTCACAATTCTCCTCAAAAGCTTTCAAAAACAATTTAAATCTATAGAGATCACAAATCTCAAATGATTTGAAAATTGTGATTGGGGGAGAATTTGTGATTTAATTGGATTTAAACTGATAATTCGACAAATGGTTTGTAAGTGATTAGCAAGCTCTCCTCCCTACATGTGCCAACCGATTTCAAATTTTCCATGAACATGTTAAGGGGGAGCATCTAAATCAAATCAAAAAGGATTGAAACGTGATTGAGTTGTCTCTAAGTGCAGGTTTTCCCTAATATGTGCAAAACACTTTCAAATCTCGATGCACATATTGAGGGGGAGCAACTTTTTGAAAACCACATCCTTTACCAAAAATATCTTTAACAGTATTTGAAACACTAATTTTGATCGGGAAGGTGATGTAGATATCTTTAGAAAATGTTAATCAATTAATTGAATTCTTCCTCTTGCCTCCATGTGCCAAAACGATTTCAAATATTCGATGCACATGTTGAGGGGGAGCTCTTTTTCTGAAATATCAAAAACAATTCAGGTACAAAATGCTTTGATAATATATCACAAGTACCTGGATTGATTTTCAAATGGTTTTCAATTGGTTCCAATGGCAGAAGAACAATACCAAAAAGACCGACCAAATTTACTTTATGTATGGAGATATAAGGATGGTTAGGTTAGGTATTCGTTCCCACGATCCCGCCAGAGCCGGAGGGATCTACCCATGGACAACCCACTAGATAGTGTAGAGTCCTTAGGTATGATGAAAAAAGGAGAAAAGTGAGGTATGGGAAGAGTGCCGACTGAGAAAGAGCTAGAACTGGAATAAACCCAACAAGGTTCTAGTTATGAAGTCTCGGTAAGCACTGAAGGGGTTGAAGAATGAAAAAGAATTGAATGTGAAAAGGGTGAAAAGAAATAGCCCTCCAATAATTCAACCTTAGGGCGGAAACCGGGTTCAATACATATGCTACTGGTGTTTACCAAGGTAACACTGGTATTGAAGACAATACGTCATGGACCCAGTGACGCACTGCACTACAACTTCCCAAGCTACTCAAGTTCCTCTTAAAAGGACTTGTTTCATTCTCACGGGGAACCTACATTATCTATCGACTTTCTCTTAGAGATTGTTGATATTGAAGAAGGAGACCCTCTCCCTAGTCTCCGGCATAGGAACCAAATGTGCACAATTGAGTCTAGAGCCACGAGATCATCAATAAATCTCATTAAGGACACAATCAATGAAGACTCACTGTTTCACACAATGTGGAAAGTGAGAATATATCTTATGAGTCCTACGCATTATCCTTGTGGTATTGCCAGAACATCTGAGTGATATGCAAACATATTCACAATGACGATGGAAAGCCTTCTAGAGCCAACATCAAACAAGCTCTTGGTAGGTGGCATCTGAGATCTATCCAATAGATCAAACTTGTGACAACTGGATTGAAACAATGGGGCGATTCATTATTGAATCAACCTTGGTCCAGCAAATGGATTGACGGATACCTTTGAAAAACCGATCGTTGTGCTTAAAATTCTTTTCTCTAGCACATCGACTGTTTACTAGTATTTCAAAATAAAAGGTGTTTATGATTTATAACTGATTTTTCTTAAAACTTTAGTTGTATTGCAAAAACACTTTATATTGAGCAGTACGCGATTGTTTTTCAAATCTCTTTTCATCAATCAGTGAATCTCAATTCGCTGGTTCACTCACTCCGTGTTGTCTTCTTTGAGACGTTCCATTTTGAGAACGGCTAGAGCAGCTGCGAAACCCTGTCAAGGAGATTCTTTGGAATTATACCTAATCACAGGCAGTACTTGTACTGATCAACGGGGAACCGTGGGCCGTGTACCTCAATTCAACGAAAGTGATCAAAGACACTTTCGTGCGCTTTATTGCTAACTGTTGTATGCAGGTACACCCGACGTTTGCAGCTGATTAGAATTGAGAGGTCAATCCATAGCCGCATGTGATAAGGTTTTAAAAGGTACCTTTTTGAGGGGTCATTTAAGCCCTTATTCGATCACTTTTGTATCCGTTATTGCTTAATATCGTTCCTTTTCACTTTTTAGGTCTCTTGAAGGCAAAATGCTGGAATGATGCTTATTTGGACGAAAAGGCGCGAATATACGAAGAAAATGGCCAAAGTCAGAATCGAGACACTCAAAGCTGCTGAAACATAAGGCGACGGCGTCACTGCATATCTGCGACACCGTCGGGAAGGAATTTTGCGACGGGTCAGAGGCGAAATTGCATGTTTTCAAGGGACGACGTCAGGTTCTAAAGGAATAGGCCGTCGTTACTCAGACGGCCTAGATGCAGCCAAGACGGCGTCAGAGCTGAAGGGGACGGCGTCACAGTCATAAGGTGACGCCGTCGCAAGGTTTACGTGGCCAAGACGAAACCCTAATGACGGCGACACGACGGCGTCACGAAACATAAGGTGACGCCGTCGCAGATGTAATCTTATATATAGAATCCAAATTTTTCAGTTTTGGTGTAGTCTTTTGGAGTAAAAACCTAAAACCGAACCAAGGCTTTCTTGTGCAGTATTTTAGGGTTCTAAACCCTATTATACATCAAGATAAGTATTTACTTCATTAATTTAATTATGTCTTTGATTATTTGTGTGTATGCTTGCATGTTCTCCATGTCCGGCTAATTTATTTGTGTGTTTGCTTAGGGAATATGAAACTTAATTATTGAATATTGATTGGTTGATACTTATCTTAGTTGACTAATGATCTAGAGTGCGCTAGATTATTCGTTGTGTACTTAATGCTTGACATTTCTTTGTGAACTTTAGAATATAATTATCTAGGTAATTGTAGGATAAAGTATTCAAGGACAACCGTAGAGTAGGCGTCTATAAATCACTAGAGGATTTGTAAACAAGACCCTTTGGTAATTTCAAAGAGTTAGGGAAATAAGCACGCCCTATAGCCTTAGAATCACAACGCAACTAGGAATAAGGACGTGACAAATCAACCATCAATAGGAGATAATTAAGGAGTAGTAAAACCTAAGTAAACACATCTTTAAACTATCATACGAGTACACATCAATTAGACATAGACTATCACAACCTTAGCTTAGATAATTAGATAATAGTAGAGTAATCGGTAGCAATACCAACCCCCCAAATCCAATACCCGAGATTCGTACCTTTTCATTTTCTAAAAAAACATAAAAAGATAAAAAATAATCTTCCTCAACCTCAACCTTAGCGTAGTAACTTCTCACTAGCATTCCTATTCCCCTAGAGAACGATATCAATACCCGTGGCTTACCCTAATTACTACACTACAACGATTAGGTTCACTGCCTAGGGTGTTATAAAACTTGCTCGAAGAAAAGGAAGTTTCCTTGACCCCGAACGACGCGTGTAGCGTTATCAAGTTTTTGGCGCCGTTGCCGGGGAATAGAATAGCTAGTTAGTAGTCCACCTCGTTTAGGTTTCTTTGCTTGATTCCTATCAAGTAATTTTTTTTTTTTTTTTTTTTTTTTTAGCTTCCTTGTAGTCTATCCCCCTTCTTCGTGTTTGTGTTCGTAAAACCCTTTTCATTTGTCGCTATGGCAAGTGAAATTGCATTTGTATCATTAACAAATGAGGAACAGTTGAATTTCGCAGATTGGTTTGGTTTTAATTGTTCTAATGAATTTGTGAGTGAACTTAGAGATATCCAAAAAGAGATGGGTGTAAGGTTGGATGGATTTGATACATTTTGTACTTGTGTGGCTTCTATTCAACAATCATTATCAGGATCAACTCCTTTTAGTGACACCATATGGAGAATTTTTCAGAAATGCCTCCTATGCATAAACCATCAATTGAATGATCTTAGGCACCATGATCAAAAAGACCTAGTTTTTAAGAACATGGAACCTAAGCCCGAACAAGATTGTGAGATGGTTATAGTTGAACTGCCTAGTTGCATGCGTGGGATAGATTTCAAAGCATATGACACGCGTGAGGAATCCTTTAGGAAAATAGAACATAATGATCAAATTTTTGAGAATAATTCTTATGAATCGGACCAAGAATTTGAAATGGCTAAAGAAGGATTTGAGATGCTTAGGAGTGTATTTTGGTCAGATCATACTAAAACACATGAACATTTGGTAGGTCTAGATATAATGGAGAAAAAGGTGGAAACTCCAAGCCCACAAGCCCTACCATCACTTGAGGAATACACATCACCTATAACTTACCCGGAAGAAGTAGAAGAGACTATAGGAGCCCCGATTGATAGAGAACCTTTGGACCAAACGCCACTAGAGAATGTAGGTTTAGATGCTTGTTGTCATGACCTTTCTCTTAGTCCTAGGGAAGTTCCTAATTTTGATGAACCGGAGCCTCAACCAAAAACCTTACCCAATGTTCTGTCTTTAGATGTGAATCTTGGAATTGAATTAGGCCCCAATCCACCCATCAAAATAGATAGTCCGGGTAGTTGCTTGATAAAGGTGGTAGATTCTAGGCCATGTAGAGTGGAAGCTAATATAGGAGTAACCCATTAACTTACACACTTATATCACCCATTCATGGTTGATAACAAGAAACACTATGGGTTTAAACCGGGTTTATTAAGTCAAGATGGATCCTTAACTAAGAATCTTTTGAAGTTGATAGAAGATGATCCATTTTTAGGAGAGATATTTGATTCACCCGCTACACCAATAGATTTAGTTAAGGTTATAATGAATGGAGCACACTCCTTTGAGCATATAAATCACCCATCACCCTCTCCCCACGTAGCAAATTTCCACCCTAAGGGTGTGTATCGCTACTATCACCCGCACTTAAACTTAAGTGTAGGGAAAACTTCCCCTTTATCTGTTAAATAAGGGTAGAGTCAGGCTCGTGACTCGAACAAAAACAAGCGCTTCTTGGGAGGCAACCCATGTGTATTTGTTTTTATTTCTATTTGTGTGTCGTATATCTTTTATTGATTGTTTATTCTCATGTTTGAATTTGTAAAAATGCTTTATTTTGTTTTTAACCTCGTCTTAATTACATATAAAGGTATTTTACATAAAGGATAAGTGTAGGGAGGATTACACACGTTTTCATAAGAAACGTAAACATGAGAATAACAATTAACTAAAAGATATATATGTTTGTTTGTTCGAGTCAAATGCTTGTATCGAGTCATAATGGATGTTTTTGCAGAAGTTTTTCCAGATTCTAAAGATGCAAATTTTCCAGAATTTTTTTTCCAGAAAATCGCAGACCAGTTTTTGTCAGGATAACCTGACGGCGTCAGGATTGCAACCTGACGGCATCAGGAAGGAATAAAAACATCAGCTTACTTTTTCTCGTTTTCTGAGCTACTTGTAAAATTTTGGAATTTTCCAGATCTTAACTTTCAAAACAAATTCTGTAAACATCCATTCCACAAGCATTATATCCTAGTTTAAATCGAGTCTTATGTATATTATTACCGCCGATTTTACGCGAAGGTTTCGTTTGTTTTCTTCTAGTGTGCAGGTTTAGTTTGTCAAGAAGAAGTTACACAAGTTTGGAAGGAGCCTTTCACGCAAAAACTCTTCTTGGAAAAGATTTAACCAACACTTTTTACGGATCCTACCGAGCTAATCAGGGGAGTATTAGTTTCTTTCGTTTTTAATTACCTTCTATTATCATAACTTTGATACTTTCGGGGAACATTGGGGACAATGTTCAGTTTAAGTGTAGGGAGGGAAAATAAAACGGGAACTTTGAAACTATGCTTATCCTTGACTATTTGCTTTGTCCAAGTGTATTTGTGTAATAAACCATGAGAAAATGTAGGTTAGGGTAATTTTAGCCAAATTTAAAATTTTTTCATGACGTATAGGAGTGGGCCATTAGTCTTAACAAAAGCGTCTCATGGATAGGAAGTTGCATGACTAGCACAAAAACCCTTTACCACCTAAATTCCACCCAAAATGTGAGGATCGCCCTTAGATTAGTAGGAATTAAAGCATTCATCTTTAATGCTTAGAGTGTGAACCGGTAGTATATTAGATTCTAGAACTTGTTTTGTGATGCATTCCGAGATCGCAAGTGAGGCTACACTTGTGTAGTTAGGAATAACTAAATGATAAGAGGCATTAGGATAACCCTTGTTTGATACCTGTAATATAATTACTTCTTCCACATCGGTTGAGTAATTCCCCCACACCCTTTGCGTTGTACTCACTTTTAGTACACGATACCCCTAGTTAACCCCTCAGAGCCTATCCTTTTCGCGGTTCTCGTGATGTTTCGGTTTTTCCGGAATATCAATGAAGAGCATTGTTTACACCCCACCCCCAAATATACACCCAAATCGCCTTAGCCTACCCTTTATTGCACTCACTTTTAGTGCAAATTTATGTTATCACCCAAAACCCTTAGTTCAATTATCTGGTTGCTTGCATGAGTTGCTAAGTCGAGTCATATCATTTGTATACAGTTTTGGGATGATTGGGATTCATGGGAAAAGTTAAAGTTTATGAAACATAGGAAAGAGAACGTTAAACTCAAATTCCCTTTGTTTGCATAATAATGTACTCCAAGTGTTTTGATCTTTTCAATTCGGGTCAAATTAGTGTTAGAGTAATAAAAACTCAAGTGTAGGGATGTGTCTATAAATCCCTATCATTTTGATGTACCGTAGAGGATGGTAGAGTAAAAGTGTATGCAAAAAAAAAAAAAAAAAAAAAATTCGAAAAAAATAGAAAAAAAAAAAAAAAAAAAAAAAAAAAAAAAAAACCATACGGGCTACCATCCTACATCTATCTTTTAAATTATGTTTGTTTATTTTCGTTTGCCTAGAGTTTTAGAGTGTCGAGTCTTGGCTTAGCAACGCCATTCTTCGTATACTTGCAACATAGAGATTTTTGACTATCCACCACTAAATAGCCTATCCCACCAAACCCTTCATTTCCCTACCGTAAGCCTAACATTACAACCCTTTAAAAGACCTCTTTGATAGTCTTTCCTAGGTGCTTACGCCAAAGCGACGGAGGTTTGATCTATTCTCAAGCCTATGGTAATCTATGTACTAGGACCGGTTAATGAGTGTTTATCTTCCATTTCCGATTTGTTATATTTCATATATACACCCGAGAGAGATGTGAGTATCCAAACACCCCATGTGAGGTGCTAGTATGTAATTTCCGTGCTTGTTATGACTTTTGCGGGGCTTATATGTGTTGTGGACCGTTTTGAATGGATGCTTCATGACCCCTAACTTATAAATTAATTGGCTAAAAGCACATTTGCTTGAGGACAAGCAAATACCAAGTGTAGGGATATTTGATAAGGTTTTAAAAGGTACCTTTTTGAGGGGTCATTTAAGCCCTTATTCGATCACTTTTGTATCCGTTATTGCTTAATATCGTTCCTTTTCACTTTTTAGGTCTCTTGAAGGCAAAATGCTGGAATGATGCTTATTTGGACGAAAAGGCGCGAATATACGAAGAAAATGGCCAAAGTCAGAATCGAGACACTCAAAGCTGCTGAAACATAAGGCGACGGCGTCACTGCATATCTGCGACGCCGTCGGGAAGGAATTTTGCGACGGGTCAGAGGCGAAATTGCATGTTTTCAAGGGACGACGTCAGGTTCTAAAGGAATAGGCCGTCGTTACTCAGACGGCCTAGATGCAGCCAAGACGGCGTCAGAGCTGAAGGGGACGGCGTCACAGTCATAAGGTGACGCCGTCGCAAGGTTTACGTGGCCAAGACGAAACCCTAATGACGGCGACACGACAGCGTCACGAAACATAAGGTGACGCCGTCGCAGATGTAATCTTATATATAGAATCCGAATTTTTCAGTTTTGGTGTAGTCTTTTGGAGTAAAAACCTAAAACCGAACCAAGGCTTTCTTGTGCAGTATTTTAGGGTTCTAAACCCTATTATACATCAAGATAAGTATTTACTTCATTAATTTAATTATGTCTTTGATTATTTGTGTGTATGCTTGCATGTTCTCCATGTCCGGCTAATTTATTTGTGTGTTTGCTTAGGGAATATGAAACTTAATTATTGAATATTGATTGGTTGATACTTATCTTAGTTGACTAATGATCTAGAGTGCGCTAGATTATTCGTTGTGTACTTAATGCTTGACATTTCTTTGTGAACTTTAGAATATAATTATCTAGGTAATTGTAGGATAAAGTATTCAAGGACAACCGTAGAGTAGGCGTCTATAAATCACTAGAGGATTTGTAAACAAGACCCTTTGGTAATTTCAAAGAGTTAGGGAAATAAGCACGCCCTATAGCCTTAGAATCACAACGCAACTAGGAATAAGGACGTGACAAATCAACCATCAATAGGAGATAATTAAGGAGTAGTAAAACCTAAGTAAACACATCTTTAAACTATCATACGAGTACACATCAATTAGACATAGACTATCACAACCTTAGCTTAGATAATTAGATAATAGTAGAGTAATCGGTAGCAATACCAACCCCCCAAATCCAATACCCGAGATTCGTACCTTTTCATTTTCTAAAAAAACATAAAAAGATAAAAAATAATCTTCCTCAACCTCAACCTTAGCGTAGTAACTTCTCACTAGCATTCCTATTCCCCTAGAGAACGATATCAATACCCGTGGCTTACCCTAATTACTACACTACAACGATTAGGTTCACTGCCTAGGGTGTTATAAAACTTGCTCGAAGAAAAGGAAGTTTCCTTGACCCCGAACGACGCGTGTAGCGTTATCAGCATGCTCACACAACACATTCATTTTTAAAGAAATCATGATAAGTGCATCAAAAACTCCGATATTGTCACTCCATGCTTCTGCTACGCTGCTGCAAATATCATGAATCAACTAATGCTTCCACTACTCTGATGAGAAGAAATCATGTTCCAAAATGTGAGCATGTCGGTCCAACGTCACAATTTCACATAATGTCAACACTACAAAGGAAAAGTCAGAGATTTATGGTAGCTGATGATCTCAAAGCAGGCTCAAAACTCATTATCACGTGGATCAGTTAAAGACCTCCACTTGGATTAACCAAACATGCAAAACATGAAGAATCAAAGACTACGAGCTTCATAGCAAATAACATTAACAAGAATCCAAGAACAATCTTAATGTAATATCTGTTTGTATTCAATGTAATTTGAGGTGACCTCCCTTAGGGGGAGATTGTTAGGATTTAGAAAATCCAGTCGTTAAAGTGTCGGTCACCTCAAGTATATGCAATCGTTAGAAAGCTCGTAGTCGTATTCATTTAATGTTAGTTAGTATTTAGTTAAGTAACACCGTGGAGGACGGACGGGTCTTTACCCACTGTATGCCTGATCCACAGCCCATAGGTGGCGTTTTATGTATGGTACTATAAATACCCTCTACCTCCCAAGGTAGAGGGTTGGAGCTCATAATAAGATTTTTCTTTCTCTCACTAAGTTCCCAAACCTCTTAAGTTTCTCTCTCTAAAACCCTATAGTGTACGCCCCATATTAGCCATGGTTTGATGTGTTTGTAAAATCCAATATGTTACATCATTTAAGCAACAATGAATTAGGAGCACTCAGGTTATCTCACATAATAGTATGATTTTTCACTTCTAGTTTATTTTTCCTTTTCTTTTAGGAGTCGAGATACCTGCAAATCCAAATAGTTTGCATATAGGCACACACTAGGCAAAAAATGTTTCCAAAAGGAAAATTTTGAGCTGCCTGTAACACCAGCACCACGGATCCCAGCCTTAATGCTGGACGGATCCCTCAAGGGAAGGATACGTGGGATCCGTGAGACATAAGCTAGTTTTATCTTCTATTTTGTCACTTCATTTTGGAGTATGTGATTTAATGCTTGTTTTCTCATGATCACATGACTTAAATTCATATCTAATCATTAGATTTTAATCCATATTTTGGTTCAAGCATTCATTGCAATGCATATTTTTTTTCTCTATAAGTAGGATTCCCAACATTGTTTGTTATTCATCTCATCATCATAAACAAACACCACCATGTCTTCCAAAAGACCTTCCAACTTAGATGAATCACCTAATTAAAACAATGCATTTCAAGAAATCCAAACCTTTGTCCTACCGCCTTCCAAAATACGACAATCAAAATCTAGGATATCCGCGCGGATTAACATCCGGTCTTGTTGCTTAGCTACACCATCATCGAATGGATCATCACCAACCACTAACTCACCAGAAAATGCTCCCATTATAGCACCTCCTTCATCACCAACAAGTACACCAATTTCATCATACATCAACTCACCACCTAAAGTCACTCTTTTGGAACTCCTTAAGACTCCAACAAGATCTCAACAACCAAAACAAAAAGAACTAGCCTTTTTGACACCTCTCACTTCTCCAAACACAATATTCAATGACCTTGAAATATCACCACCCTTAGCTCCCATTAAGCTACAAGAACATCTAGGTTCTTTTCCACCACCACTTCCAAACATTCCGGACTTTAATCCGTATTTTCCTATTTTTCCACCACATCTTCTGCAACTCACAAATCAAAACAACCCGGAAAACTTCCGCACTCATTACCCACATCACTTACATTGTAAACATTGCCAATCCACTAGGGAAATTGCAATAGACGTTAGGGAAGAAATGCGATTGATACTCAACCTCATTCTTGATCGCATCAATACCATTACTCATCAAAACCTCCATCCATAACCTTATGCAAGCACAGACAGAATCATTATTACTATTTTCTATTTTTAGTACTTTTCTTTTGAGTCATTTTCAAGAACAAGTCATGTTCTTATTTTTACATGCTTGTAGGTGGTATAAATATCACTACATTTTGTTTGTTTTATTACAAGGCTTTGTTTACATACCTTGTCTCCCAATCTTGATTCTCGTCAATCACAAGATTACTTATGCATGTTACTACTAACCTTTTCTTTGTAGGATTTTTTATTTTTCTTCACTTGACGCCCCAAACTAGGGGGAGCTACCGTCAAGGGGGAGTAAGCGATACATGGACTATTTCACCACACTTTTATTTCTTCGATGGGTTAAATTTTTGTTTCGACAAAAAGGGGGAGAAGAAGTAAAACTTAGGGGCTTTCAAAACATACATCTATTCTTAAGTTTTACTCATCATAACATTATGTTTTGTCATCAACAAAAAGGGGGAGATTGTTAATACAAATAAACCGAAAAAACGTTTATTAATATTTTGCGATCTCTTTGTGTTTTGTTGATAACAAATATAATGTTATCTTAAGTACAATTATAAGGATACATGTTATTTTTGTAAAGCACTTACATATAGCTATTTAATACAAATTATTGTAATAAATCATTTGGTGTAATAGTTTATTAGGATGGGTAAAAATCACAACACATGGATCATATCCATAACCCATGGTATTGACCCATACCCACTTGACTAGATACATTGTACTCATTAAATACATTGTATCTAAAAGAATACCCATGGACCAACCTATAACCCATGGGCAAAGAGGAGCGTCCCACGGATCCCTAGGATTACACTAGACGGATCCCTTGTGGGAGGGATCCTTGGGATCCGGGGAACAGTGGCAAGTTTTGCCTATAAATAGAGAGCCATTTCTCCATTCCAACTCACCCCTCTTCTTAATAATTCTCTCATATACTCTCATTCCCTTCTAACAAAAGATCACTTGATCTAGAGAGTACTTCTTTCTTTCTTTCTTTAGTGATTCTCATATTGGTCCTTCTCTAAGGCGAGATCACGAGCATTCTACAAGTCATCCAAGCAAGGGGTCCTTGATTGATTTGTTCCTCCACGAGATTTCTGTAGCAAAGATCTTGTATTTGATATTTCACATATTTGTTGTGTAATAGTCGTGTTGGTTTGGTCCACCGTGTTACGGACTCGGTATTTAGTTTTATACCAGAAAAAGGTGTAAGCAACGTTGTGAAGGCTTCTCCGCCAAGTTGAAGGAGTTTGTTGACATAGTGCTTGAACTCTCGAGTAGGTGACTCGGGGAGTGGAGTAGGGCAAGGAAGGTGTCCTTGTAGCCAAACCACTATAAATCGATTGTGTCATTTCTATCCCTTGCTTTAATTTATTTACTTGCTTTATAATTAGATCTATACTTTCTCTACATCCATACGATTTCACATAATATCGAATCTAAAGTTTTTGAAACTAAATTAAAATCGGCAAAACTATTCAACCCCCCTTCTAGTTTTCCATAATTTTAGACAGACAGATCCCTCTATTTTGCCTAGACGGATCCCTCCAAGGAGGGAACCGTGGGATCCGTGCAATAGAATACTTGTTTTCTACTAACTTGAGTCTTATTTGCAGGAAATTATGCAATATACACTTGTTTTCTAACATTTGTTTTGTAGATTTTCAATATACACATGCAAACTTTGACACCCTAAGCTACGGGGAGTTTCATGTCAAAGCGATACGTTGCAAAATCATTTGCAATATATTTTAGGATTATGTTACATGACGTCCCTTTGCAAAGTCTCAATCATCAAGAGGGAGCATATTCGTCACAAAGACGAAACCATTTGCAAACATAGTTGCAATGCACTAGTTTAGTATTTCTTCTTACTTGACGCCCTCACAAAGGGATGGACTTGTCAAGGGGGAGTTAAGACAAGAACTCTTCCCGTCACTTGATCTTTATATTTTTTCTTTCTTATTACATGTTTTTCTTAAAACAATGTGTTAGTTTCTTTTCGACACTCTTTTTTTTCCGACAAAAAGGGGGAGAAGAGAGTAAAAACTCCAATTCAAACTTTTACGAATTTTAGTTTTTCCTTAAAATAATTTTATGTTTTGTCATCAACAAAAAGGGGGAGATTGTTAATACAAATAAACTGTAAAAACGTTTATTTATATTTTACGATCTTCTAATGTTTTGTCGATAACAAACGTAAAATCATTTTAACGAAACAAATAAAATACGTAAATGGTTTGAGCCAATAGTTTACTAACACACTTATGTTTTCACAAAAACACTAAAAAAGTAAGACTGATTTTATGATGTTGTAATACATATGTACAACAACTAGTGTTTACATATTGGGTAGATATATACATAACTAGTATGTATTATAATGGGTAATATAAATGGGTAGGAGTTTAAGTATTTAACCCATTGACCAAATACATTGAATGTAGTTGGGTATAACCCAAAGTCCATGACCCATACCCATGGAGCATAACCCATAACCCATTGCATGACATCATGCATAAGTCATAAATGGGTATTATCCATGACCCATGGTTTTAACCCATGACCCATGGACTAGATGCATTGCATCTTGTAGATACATTGTATCTACTTGGATACCCATGGTCCAAAGTCTAGGACCCATGACCCATAACCCTTGACCCATGACTCGAAACCCATGGGCAAAGAGGAGCGTCCCACGGATCCCCAAGATTACACTGGACGGATCCCTCAAGTGAGGGATCCGTGGAACAGTAGCTAATTTTCCTCTATAAATAGTGAGCCATTTCTTCATTTTGGGTTGCCACTCCCACACATACTTTCTCATAGTATTGTAAACGTTCTAACCTCAGATCCTAAGGATCTCTCTATGTAGTTTGTGTTTTGTTTTTGTGTGATTCTCTAGGTTCCTCTTAAAGGCGAGATCACCACCTCTTGAATTCGAGCAAGCTCAAGTCCATGAGTTTCCATGCTTTGTCATCATCAAGACTACTGAGGTTCTCTTGTTGATAGTTCTTTCTTCCTCCATAGAGATGTCGTGTCAAAGGCATTAGTGAAGGATGCCGAAAGAGTCAAAATGAAAGCATTAGTGAAAGGTGCTTAAACGTCCGTGTCAAAGGCATTAGTGAAGGATGCCAAAGGAGTCAAGACGAAGGCATTGGTGAAAGGTGCCAAATGTCAGTGTCAAGGGCATTAGTGAAGGGTGCCTAGATGTCAAGTCAAGTGGCATTAGTGAAAGATGCCAAGGATGTATAATCGATGAGGTGCATCGATGTACAAATACAGATAGGTTGTATCCAAGGATATTGATATCCTTGATGATATTGTAATAAGGAGTGGGTCTCCTTTGGGTTAGATGTTGTGTAGTGTTGGGTAGTAGTTCCTTCACTGTAATCGAACTCGGTATTTAGCCTAGTACCGGATAAAGGGTAGGCGACATTGTGATAGGTGTGGTTCTACCTTGTGGAAGAACCCGGTGTCTAGCCTAGTACCGGAAAAAGAGTAGGCGACGTTGTGAAGGCTTCTCCGCCATAAGGAGTTGGTGTCGTGTAATGTTTACAAACTCTCGAGTAGGTGACTCAGGGAGTGGAGTAGGGCAAGGAAGGTGTCCTTGTAGCCGAACCACTATAAACACTTCGTGATTTTGTGTTTCTCACTCTTCTCTTTTACATTACACATCTCCATATCTATCTATCAAAATCCAACATACACATCTAAATAGATTGACATAAGTCGATCTAAATATTTTAAAACATCATTTTAATTGGTAAAACTATTCAACCCCCCTTCTAGTTTTCCACATCCCGCATGATCAGAGTCGGCATATACTATAGTTTCTATGCCGGTCCCCTTAAGATACCGTAGTCCTAAGTGTGTAGAGCCTTTAATATATTGGAAGATACATTTAACCGCTTCCAGGTGAGAAGTTTTAGGATCTTCTTGGAAGCGAGCACAAAGGCAGACACTAAAGATGATATCGGGCCTACTTGTCGTTGAGTATAATAAACTGCTTATCATACCCCTATACTTAGCACTATCCACGGATTCACCCTCTTCATCCTTAGTGAGCTTTGTGTCCATGGCCATAGGTGTCTTCATAGGTTTAGCATCTTTTAATCTGAATTTCTTAGGCATATATTTAATATATTTAGATTGATTAAAGAAGATTCCATCTTCTAACTGTTTTATTTGTAATCCAAGGAAAAATTTAAGTTCGCCCATCATGCTCATCTCAAACTCATCACGCATGATATTAGAAAAATCATCACATAAATCTTGACTATTTGATCCGAATATAATGTCGTCGATATATATTTGAACAATGATGATATTTGAATCTTTCTTCTTAGTGAAAAGTGTGTTATCTACCGTTCCCATAGATTATTCGTGTTTAAGAAGAAAACCTTTTAACCTACACTAGAACAAAAAGTGGATTTGGCTACACCCAGTAAGTGTGACGACATACATATAGTCACACATGATTTTTTGAGTGTGTGTGACTAAAGGTCGCGTGACCGTAGGGTACCTACGATCACATGTTAGACTTTTTTTTAGTCTCTATTACAAAACAGTAACCAAAAACTTAACATGTGTGACTAATTAGGTACAAATTTTGTTGGATTAATCAGTATTAGTGTTCATAAACACTATATAGTCACACAAAGCATTTTATTTTGTATATTTAGTCACATACAATTAAGCATAAAGTGGCCAAAAGTGTTAATAAGTGTGACCATATGGTGTTTAAAGTGAAGAAATGTGTATTTTGTGTGACTATTGTTCATCCAATGGCCAATTGAATTTTATGTTTGTGTGGCCTTTTCTAACATTTAGTCTCACAAAGCATGTTTGTTTTGGGTATTTAGTCATATACAGTTAATCATAAAGTGGCTAAAAGTGTTAATAAGTGATGGATCTGGACACACACCTTGTGTCAATGATATTTTGTATGATATTATTAAGCATGCGGAATTTACTTAGTAATACTTAGAAGATGGATTATATGATGTATTTTATGTAAACACAGATTAAACACAAAACTTAAGCTCAAATATTATTAATGAATAATACGAGTGATCTTGCTTATCACTAGGGTTACACCTTGAAGCCTTTGTGAGTAATACGTAGGTAATTAGACAAGTACCTAAGACAATGACTAGGACCTCCTTTTATACAACAAGGAGTCCTTTACAAGATAAGTATAAAGATAACATTATAGAATATACACTAAATCTATTCTATACTTATCTAGACGCGTTCATCTAAACGTTATCTAATAGCAGTGGTAATAATGTACTAGTAGTGGTAATACGTTTCCACTTCTAGTGTTAATCCGAGCAGTGTAAACCACAACTATCCATGGTAACGGATTATTCCCAACAATCCTCCCCTAAACTTATGATTTCTCTGCAAATCAATAAGTTTCTTCAATATGCATTATCTTCAAGGATTTGGGGAATTCAACCAAACACTTCACTTCTTCCTTAACTTCTGTATAGCTCTTGAACATTGATCTTGAAGCCTGAGTAACAATGCTCTGACCTTCTCATTGTCTTCATGAACTCTTACAGTATTACATAACATCACTCTGAGAGTTCCAGCTCTGAGTGGATATTCTTTCTCAGCAAGCATGAATGCATCTTCTCCATTTGCTGTAGAGACATGATGAACTTCACATGAATCATAGTAAAACCATTTAGTACCCGGACATGTACATGAGAATTTCCAGAAATCATCATTAACATTTGGTTCATAGAGCCTTCTAAGATTAACCCATAACTGCATCTCCTTCATGTCTTTGAGATCTTGAGCATTAAACCTTTCTTGAACTAACCTCCATAGTGTATCAAGTTCATCTCTGTCAAAAGCTTTTATAAGATCTTAAAATTGAATGAATGATGAAGTTTCACCACCTAGCCTTGTGATCTTCCATGTTGGAGAAAAATTGCTAGCAGTATAAACTTCCCAATCAATGATAGGATGTCGAACTTGCAGTGGTTCTGGATAAAAATCTTCTTCTTCAATCACAATCATTCCAGTCAGTTGTTCTTCAGTGAATTTCTCAGTAGGAATTTCTTGTTCTTCAACAACCTTAATCTTCTTAACAGTATGAGAATCACTTTCTTTGGCCTTTCTCTTCAATCCAGGAAACTTTCTTGCTTCTTCTTCAGAGCCCATTGGAATAAAAGCTTTATCTTGTCTTAGAACTCTGTAGTAAGCCTTTTCAACTTGATCATCAGATATTCCTTTGAATTGATGCTTCTTCCAACCACAAACATGACAACAATAAGTCTTCATATATGAAAGAATTTGTGCTTTGGTTGGTTGTCTTGATTTCTTTTGGCCCTTTTTGACTGTACTAATCACATCTTCAAGTGCTTGATTGTTCTTCATTTGAATGAAATCCTTCAACTGAGCAGTTCTTTGTTCTTCAGTTAAGGATGCATCAGCTACAAGGTCAATTGCCTTTTTCTTGATTATTTGATCATTAGCAATCAAGAACTCAATATCTTCTTTAGTAGGAACATAGCTAAAATTTGGAGTCTTCTCTCTAAGAATAGTAGGTTGAACAGTGGAAAGTGGATCTTCAACAAAATCTTCCATTATATTCAATCTTTTAGTCTCCAAAAAATTTGCAACTTCCATTTCTTCAAGCTTTTTCTTTTCAGTAACTTCTTCTTCAGTAATCATTTTAGCAATTTCACTATCAAGAGCAATCTGTGCTTGTCGTTTCTTTGAAATCTTTCTTCCAGTTTGCTCTACATTTTCCATAACTGCTTTACCTTTGTCTTTCTTCAGTTTATCAAATTCTTCACTTACAGTGGCAATATTTGTTGGCTCTGCAGTGGAAATAGAATCAGTGTTAAAATCAGTAGCAGTACAGAAAATGTCTTGATCATCAAGTTTCTCTTCTTGAGTATTAGCTTCCTTTGCTCCTTTACTTGTATCTCCTTCATCTTCAAAATCAATTTGCCTCCCCTTAGTGTCAGTACCTGTTTTCCTCCCCTGTTTGGGATAATTTCCCAAATCATGATCAAAACCAGCTGAATCACCATCAGTAGATGAGGATGAAGATGAAATCACCAACTTTTCAGTTTTCTTGTGCATTTTCAACCCGTGCAACTCATTCTTCAAGGTCTGAATCTCTTCTTTTAAGGGTTTAACATGCTGCTTCTTGACATGTTCCAAATCCTTCTGTAGAGATTCAACCTGCTTGGCTAACTTTGTGCACAAAACCATCAATTCCAATTGTTGCCCACTGCCCTCATCACTTCCAACTGTGTTACCTGTTGGGAGAGGTGAATCATGGGGCAAAGGCTCTGATTCCTCCCTAGTTGGACTAGGTTGAATTCTAGAACCACCAGTGCTTGTTCCTAGACTAAAAGGTTCAGAAACTTGTTGTGTTGTCATGAGAGGAGTTGGTTGTTTAGACCTTCTCTCATAGGTGTTAGAAATTGGTGGAGTATAATCAATGTTCGGAACATTAATTATGGGTGTGTTTTGTTCAGTTGTAATCTTAGCAAGCATTTGAGGAAGGAGAGGTGTAAAAATCATATTGCCATCTTCGATTCAAATTTTGAAAAACTTTAGGCTTTAGGCAACTGATTTTATAAACATTAGTATGGGGTTGCAGTTGAAACTCATTTAGCACTGCTTGCACAAACCTTGGATACATTAAAAATTTTGTTTTACTCTGTACATTGCCTTTTGTTGGGTTTATTGATTCGATGATACAAAACAATAAAGAATGAAACATCAAGAGCTTAAAGTGACAAAGAAGAAATCTACAAAAAGATGGATGGACTTGCTTGCAAAAGAAGTTTTATTTATTAGTCCTTATTCTCTAGTATATAAAGAGGAGATAGGTGTAGGTTTTATATATGTCTTCCATAATGTAGTCGACTTAAAGGTGTGTGTGTGTGTCCTAGGCGTATAGTCTTGTAAACGCCTAGGTTATTAGTTTAGTTAGTATACGTGTTCCTATAAACGTCTAGTATTAGTTAGAGTTAGATGATGATGAAAACCTTGTTAAATAACAAAGAATTGATTAGTTTATTCCGCTGTACATGTTAATAGTCTTTGTTATTGATCCCTAGCTGAGCTTATAAACGATCTTCACAATTGGTATCAGAGCGGGGAGCTCTTGATATAGGGATCTACAAGGTTTTTCGAAGAAAAGGTAAAAAAATTCGAAGCTGTTCGCAACATTCTGCAGGGCTGTTTTCAAGAGGGCATAACGTTTTAGTGAACCGTTGGATCGAGCTACAAGTTTTTCTGGTGCATCTCCATATATTCATCTAACGTTTCACTAGAGGGACTGTCAATTAGAGCTCTCAATCAAAAGTTATAATCTGTCGAAGTCTGCTGCAGAAAACTAAAAAAATTTTCGTAAGGTTATTACAACACTGTTTTGAAACAATCATAACTTTTTCGTTAACCGTTGGATCGTAACGAAATTTTAGGTGGACGTTCTCTATATGATAATCTAACTTTCCACCGAAGGGATTGTCGATTTGAGCTTTTATGTGAAAGATATTTGCTGTCGAAGTTGGCTGCAAAGAGAGTTTTCAAAGTACTGCTGTGTGTTTCAAAGTACTGTTAGGATTTATTCAAAGTACTGCTCTTTGATCAAAGTACTGCTGTTTATGTTCAAAGTACTGCTCTTTTGGTCAAAGTACTGCTGATTTCACAAAGTACTGTTCGAGGTTTCAAAGTACTGCCCGTATAGGTTGAAAGTACTGCTCATTGTTTTAAAGTGCTACTAGTTTTGATCGATATCGGATATAATGAATTGTTTTTGGTTCTAGTATGGTTCTGAATTTGAGGGGAAGTTAAGATGGTTTGAAGGATATCGAATGACACACACAAGATTTAGTTCACACACATAAGATTTAGTTCACACACACAAGGAGTTTGGATTTTTGTTCTTAAAAGATTTTAAAAAGGCTCGTATTTGATTCTTATGGATTAATTGATTACGAAGAAGGTTGCATATCATTTATTTGATGTTGTAGTTGAGTTTCACAGGTTTGTGTTCTTATCATATAGCTTGATGAATCTAGCAATGTGTGATTTTTCTTATGATGCTCTATGCACACATTGGCTATCACTTAAAGGAGTTACATTGTAGTGCTCAGTGTCTCATATTAGTTGAGGATTTTGTCAAGGGATTGCGGTCTACTTATATTTGGTGATTCGTATAAGTATGGAGTTCCGTGGATAGTACAAGATTTAAGACACAAGTTTGGGAAATTCTACTTCTTCATCAAATTCGTTATACTTGGTTATCTTCATTAGTGATTATTACATGGAGCCTACAGATTTGAAGAATCAAGAAGATGGTTAACATATGGGTTTCAGGGGAAGCTTATTGTTAAATGTTTAACCATCTACATGCATCACTCAAGGGGAAGTGTTTGATTTTTACTACTGTTGATCATTATTCCTATTGCTAGTTGGAGTTTCTACTGTTTTGAATCCATTTTTCTTATGGTGCGTAATGGTGGGTGATTTTAAACATTTGAAGTCTTAGATTGGAAGTATGATATTAGTTCGTGGTGGTCAAGATCATTATTTGCATACATTCCCTATTTGGATAATAACAAAAAGGGGAAGAGATGTTTGAGTGGCATGGCATGGATTAAGGGGAAGACAAAAGAAGACATACTTGTTTCATTCATGGTGAGATCTCTGATCATAATTTCTCTACTTCTTCTAGAGAAGTTCGTTCAAGAATGGTTTTGTCATTGTCAACTAGGGGAAGATTGTTGGGAATTATACGTTTGAGTTGATAAGACAAAAAGAATGAAACAAGAGGGACTTAATACGACAAGAAGGAAACCTACAAAAAGATGGAAGGACTTGCTTGGTAAAGAAGATTTATTATTTAGTCCTTAGTAGAGATTTGTAAACCCTAATCCTCTAGTATATAAAGAGGACATGGGGTGTAAGTTTTAATATATGTCTTCCAAGATGTAGTCGACTTAAAGGGGTGTGTGTGTCCTAGGCGTATAGTCTTGTAAACGCCTAGGTTATTAGTTTAGTTAGTAGACGTGTTCCTATAAACGTCTATAGTTAGTTAGTATGTATATGTTATTGTTAAACCCTAAGGCTCATAAACGATCAAGAAACTATCTTCATCACGTTCTTAGTTTCTATCACCTTTCATACTTGTAAAAATATAATTAGACCAGTTAAAAATCTTATCAATGACTAGACAAACCAAAGGGTAAGCCATGGTTGAACTAAATTGCTCATAAGATGTTTTCTTTGGACTGAGACAATGTAACAGAGTATGAATCAAAAATCTCCGTTGGGGACAAAAACCACTCTTTTGAAAGTAGCCTTTTTGTCAGTGGTATCATACCCCATGGATGATAAAGTATCATGAATTTCGGGCATAGTTAATGTGATGAGACCATTGAGATCACCCAATTGAAGTACTCTCCTCAAGGATGCCTCAGTAACATCAATAGTTACCCCATCCACAGTGGCTCTTAGAGCATCCACTGTTTCATGTGTATCTCCATTCTCAAGTGTTATGGACTTAGCAGAAGTCCAAAACTGTTTGATTTGAGAGATATAGATTGTGGGATTTAAAAGCAAAGCATACCTTATACGTGTGGTATGGAGAAAGTCCACAATCTGATGAAAAACAAGGCCACTCTGCTCGTTAGACTTTTGTAGGTAGGCCACTAGGTTGTGCTCATCTGCAAATTTTAAAGGTGCCACATAAACTTTTGATGAAAAACGATATTATATCAGTAAGAATTGAAAGAAAAACTAGCCAATTGAGAGAGAAAGATATATAGGGTTAGGGTTTAGAATTATTGCACAAGAAAAATTATCTTTAGAAAGTATTTATCACAATATGGAAAGAAGATAATTTCCTTAAAATTTTAACCCTATATATATATGGAAATCAGTGGCTACTTTCAACGGCTAGTAAAAAATAAGTTACTGACACAATCAGTTGTAACGGCTAGAACAACAGTGGTAAAATAACACTGTCAGTGGAAACTGTGAACTAGCAGTGGTAATTTTTCACAAAAATTTCAAAGAGCAATGGTAAATAAAATCATTTGAAAACTAGACTGCTCTTAACATAGTTTTTAGCAAACTACCAGCTATCAACGGATTTGATATCTCTTTACCATGAGCCGTTTGCTATGGACTAGCCAACTCTTAATCATAAAGAATATGGTGAGTTGATAACCATATAGTTTTTGGTAAACTATCAACCATAAACGGATTTGACAAGTCTTTACCAGTAGCCGTTTGCTCTGGACTAGTTGATTCTTATGTGAATTAGACATGGTGAATCAATAACCATTTGTTGTGTATCTCAGATATACACCTTTTTAAAAATCAACTCCCATCTAAGCTTGCCTAAAAACATAAACAGGAATACAAGCAAATATATACAAACTCATACAACAATTTCAGTACCCAACAGCCTCCCCTCAACACCAGAGAACATTTTGACAAAAGGGTTATGGATTAAGCATTCCAATACTTGTTACCAAGTACTGAAATCTCCCCACATCAAGTCCTTTTGTTAATAAATCAGCATAGTTGTCATCAGTATGAATTTTGACAACTTGAATTAGTCCCTTTTCATAGCAATCTCTAATGAAATGGTGTCTAATTTCAATATGTTTGGTTTTTGTATGTTGAACAGGATTCTTAATGATGCAAATGGTACTGCTATTGTCTATATGGATGATGGTATTCATGAAATTGTACCCATAGTCCAAAAGTTGATTCTGAAGCCATAGAACTTGAGCACAACAACTTGCAGCAGCCACATACTCTGCCTCAGTTGAAGAATTAGCCACCATAGTTTGTTTCTTGCACTGCCATGACACTAATCTGTTGCCAAGAAATTGGCATCCACCTGTTGTAGATTTTCTATCCAAGCTAGCTCCAGCATAGTCACTATCTGAGTAAGTAACCAGATCTAGAGGAGAATCTCTGGAGTACCACAATCCCAGAGTAGGAAATGCTTTAAGATATCTGAAAATCTTCTTCACAGCAGTCAAGTGAGAGAACTTGGGACTAACTTGAAACCTTGCACAGGCACACACTGCAAACATGATATCTGGTCTAGATGATGTAAAATACATCAAAGAACCAATCATAGACCTGTACATGTGCACATCAATAGCTTCACCACTATTTTCTTTTAGAAGTAGACGTGTAGTCTTGTCTGCAGGGGTGCTGGATGACTTTGCATCAGTGAACTTGAACTTCCTTAGTATCTCAGCCACATATTTATCTTGATTGATGAAAATACCATATGGCCTCTGTAGTACTTGAAGTCCCAAAAAGAATGTGAGTTCACCCATATAACTCATCTGGAATTCTTCTTTCATCAGTTTCTCAAATTTTTTGCACATCTCTGTCTTTGTAGATCCAAAAATGATATCATCAACATACACTTGAACAAGCAAGATATCATTCTTGTCTTTATTGATGAACAAAGTTTGATCCACTCTGCCTCTATGAAACCCATTAGCAAGAAGATAAGTGGTTAAGGTTTCATACCATTTCCTTGGTGCCTGATGTAAGCCATACAAAGCTTTAACTACCCTGTATACTTTGTTAGGATATTCAGGGTCTTCAAAGCCTGGAGGTTGTGAGACATAAACCTCCTCATCTATCTGCCCATATAGAAAAGCACTCTTTACATCCATTTGATAGACTTTAAAGCCCATAAAGGATGCATAGGCTAAGAACAACCTTATTGCTTCAATTCGTGCAACTGGGGCAAACACTTCTTCATAATCAATACCCTCCTATTGAGTGTATCCTTGAGCCACAAGCCTAGCTTTGTTTCTGATAACAATTCCTCTTTCATCCTTCTTGTTTCTGAACACCCATTTAGTACCTATTACCTTCTTGCCAGAAGGCAAATCACAAAGCACCCAGACCTTTTGAAGCTTGAATTGGAGCAGATCTTCTTGCATTGCTTCCACCCAACTTTCATCTTCAAGTTCCTTGTAAATATTCTTTGGCTCCATTTGTGACAGAAAACACATAAAGAGACATTCATTCTTGCCTTCATGAATCTTAGATTCATATATTTTACTAATTAATCCATGAACATCAGGCAGCTTTGTTTGTCTTCTAGTCTTCACAGGTGAATAGACATCCCCAATCACATTTTCAAGAGGATGTGATTTATGAATAGAAGTGTGGGGAGTCTGAGGAACTGCAATCTTACTTGGCATATTTGAGATTTCAGCATCATTGACTTGAGCTTCCTCTGTAACTGGAGTTGTAATTTCCACTTCTGGTGTTGCAGTGGAAACATTTTTCCTACCAGTGGAATCTGAATTTCCACTGCTTTCAGAATTTTCAGCATTCAAGTTGCTACTTCCTTCTTTTTCCAAATCACTAGAAGGGTGAGCATCTCCAGTTTTTGGTATATCATCATTATCTGCATAGTCCCAAAGAGGTAGACTGAATTAATCTTGATCATCTGCATGATCCTTGCTTGTTTCATCATCATCAAGAAACTCTTCTGAACCTACAAAATCAAAGGAAGATGTTCCTGTAGAAACAGGCACATAAATCATAGTATTTGTTAGAGTATCAAGATCAAATAGCCTTTCTGGACCAGTTCCTTTGAGATTAACTTTGTTTTCCAGGAACTCCACATGCAGATTCTCTTCAATCTTTTGGGTTCTTAAGTTGAATACTCTAAAAGCTTTGCTAACCATTGAATACCCAACAAAATACCCTTCGTCAGATTTTTCATCAAACTTGCCCAGATAATCTATGGTATTGAGAATAGATACATGACATCCAACTGGTCTCATGAAGTCAAGGATAGGTGGTCTACCCCTAAATAATTCATAAAATGTCTTGTTCTTTGTCTTTACCACTAAAACCCTGTTTTGCACATAGCATGCAATGTTAACTGCTTCAGCCCAAAAAGTGATTGGCAATTTAGAATCTGCCAACATAGTTCTAGCAGCCTCTATCAATGTCCTGTTCCTCCTCTCAGCAACACCATTTTGTTGAGGAGTTCTAGCAACACTAAATTCTCTTTTAATACCTTTATCTCTGCAAAAATCATCCATAACTCTATTCTTGAATTCTGTCACATTGTCACACCTAATGATTTTAACTTTCATATCATATTGGTTTTCAACTTCTGTGATAAAGATCCATTGAAGAAAACCCATGTAAACCTGCTAAAATCATCAGTTACCACTAGAAAATATTTATTTAGATTCAAGCTGCTCACTGATGTAGGACCAAATAAGTCCATATGTAACATTTGAAGTAGGTGAGCAATAGAGTTAACCAACTTTGACCTGCAAGAAGCTCTATGTTGTTTGCCTTTAAGACAAGCCACACAGGTTTGATCATTTTCAAATCTTTTCTGAGGTAAACCTCTCACCAAACCATCTTTGACAATCTTGTTAATGGTTTTGAAGTTAACATGACCAAGTCTTCTATGCCATAACATGGATTCATCCACTGTGGCCTTTGCAAGCAAGCAAGCATAATCATCTTTAGCTACAATGTTGTTCATATCAAAGCTATAGAGATTGCCTTTTCTAGGAATTTTAAGAAGAATCTGACTTTCATCAGGCATCTTAAAATCCTTAGAGAGAACAAAGCACATATCTTTGGTAAAAAGAACATTGTTCATCTTGTCACACATTTTTGACACACTAAAAAGATTGTACTTTAGCTCTTTTACATAGTACACAGGTTCAAAGTCCAAGTTACCAGTTTTGATAACTCCTTTACCAGCAACTTTTCCATTTACTCCACCTCCAAAACTGACATACTGTCCATCATAATGTTCAAAATCAGAAAGATAGGACTTGTTGCCAGTCATGTGCGTTGAACACCCACTATCTGTATATCCTTGATCTGATCTTTTTGTCCTTGGATGTTCCTGCACATAAGAGTAAAGAGTTAGTTTCTTTTGGGGACCCAAGCCATGATTGACTTGGATCTGCCTCGTGTATCAATATAGTTAAATCTATCAAAGGTCATTGATACACCATTGGGATTGGTTGTAGAGGTATTTCCTTTAGGTTTCCATTCCCAACGTGCTGAGGCCTTCACAGCATTGCCCATGTCCCCCCTTTTCTTGTTTACAACCCTTGCAGTGGTAACTTTTGAATGAGCAGTGGAAACTGCTGGTTTCTTTTTAGGCACCCACTTTTGGTTATAATGAACCTTTTTAGTTTGAAAAGTTCCTTTCCCTGTTTGTGCAGATTTTGCAAAAGTTGTTTTGGACTTTGCACTTTTAACAGGTGACTTAGGGTGAGCAGTGTTAACAGTTTTTGCAGTGGCAAAAGTTATGAGGCCACTTCTTAGTTGAACTGCTCTTGGGACCATTTTGCAATGTGAATTAGGGTGTACTTTATTTTGAAACATGTTAGAATTAACCCTTTTATTCCCATGGACTTCCCTTCTCCCAACATGGTAGTCACAATAAGCATGTAAATGATCAAAACTACCACAAAGAGTCCAACTCCTCTGGTTACCTCTAGGAGCTGTAGGATTTTTCCTATACATCTCAGCATACCTTACAGTTGATCTAGGTTTATTAACTGGTTTCCTAGGTTCCTCTGTAACAGTATTAACAACTTTTGGGATAGAAGTATCTACATTCTTTTTAGCATTCTCATCAATAACAGATGAGTCACTAGCACTCTCAAAAACATCATTATCCTGCTTCACTTCCTCACATTTCACCATTATTGAAACGAAGACCTTGATAGATTTTATGAGCACTCGTAGATCGTTAGTTATACTTATGTAATCACAAGCACACTAAAAGACAATCTCTATAACTTGTATTTTGTAGCGGAATTTAAACACAAGCAATAACAAATAACTAAGAACACTTTGATCCTCTATGGATCTTTTAATAATACTAAAACTTTGTTTTTCAACTCGTACATAACTCATACTATTGTGTTCCTTTTATAGACAAGGAACCCTAACCCGTTTCCCAAGAAACGTATAAACATAAAACTAAATAAGATATACATTATAACTTCCTAATAAAGCTCATGCATATCCTAACTAACTATAGAATACGCGGAATAACTATCTCCGCAGAAACCATCTATACAGTTTCACTACTTCAGTAGAAACTCTTCTTCAGCAGAATCCATGTGCTTCAGTAGAATCCTTCGGCATTATTTTCAGCAGAATTCCTACTTTGCATAATTCCCAACAATCCTCCCCTAAACTGGAATTTGACTAGGTTAAGTTGTAGTTTCTTGATAGATCTTTAACACTTTAGAACTTGAGGATTGTACGCAAACATCAGCAGTTAAGAATCAAAAAAAGAACACCTCTATGATGACAAAAATTTGAAAATCCAGATCTTTGCAGCAACAAATGACACCAGGTACATCAAAACATATTTGTTTCATACTATTCTCATCACATCCAGGTGTGTTAACTCCTGTGAGAGGTGAATCATTGAAAATAATGGATTTGATGTCTCTTTACTAATAGCCATCACTACTGGAGTAGCCAAATGTTTAAGTTCGAAAACCATGGTACACTGATAACCATCAGATTTTTTAGCAAATCAGCAACCATGAACGGATTTGATATGTCTTTACCTGTAGCCGTTTGCTCAGGACTAGTCAATTCTTAGGATTGGTGAACTGATTACCAAATATGGTATTACACTGCCTTTACCACAAGCCATATACATGTGGGCTAGTCAATTCTTGGATTCCAAAAAGGAATTAACCATGGTGAATTGATGACCATACAACTCTCAGCAATTAAGCATGGGTGGTTGCAAACCCTATGATTTTGAGCAAACCATTACAGCTATCAACAGATTTGATGTGTCTTTACCAAAGCTGTACCCTTTGGACTAGCCAACTCTTTGATATACACAAGGCACATCTGGTGAGTCGATAACCATCAACAATGTACAACAAACCTGCAAGAAAAGTTAGATAAACTCAAAAATATACATAGTGTGTGTTTCTTTTTTTTGTTTTTTTTTTTTTTTTTTTTTTTTTTTTTTTTTGTTTTTAACTAAGAAAGAAATATAACAAAACAAATATTACAAAATATACACAATACCATAATCAAGATGATGCTTTATGTTGCAGAAGCTGAGTCTTAATCAATCCAACACAGTGTTCTGCATGTAGCTTATCATTCCCAACTGGATCAGGTAGAACTTCCAACTTATGTCTAAGCATTCTTTCCATCAATGACACAGACAAAGGATAAGTCTTATCTGAGAACATTCACACAATCATACCACACTTTGTCTCCACCACATGCACACATGGCATAGGATAAAATCTCCAAGTCTCAACCTTCCACTTATGTGAATTCTTCCAAATAGAATACCCTTTACCATCTGGAGATTGAGAATCAAACAGAACTTGAAGATCACCTAACAAGTATAAACCAGAACCCTGTGGTGAATGAGTAGCATAATGTTTAGAGACAAGTCCATATAGAGTATTCAAATCTTGTCTATCCACCAAATGAAAGATTTCCTTCAAGAAGTTGAACTACATAGTAGAATTATCCAGCCGATAAATAGTGTTAAGCTCCCCATCAGTCAAAGTCCAATTAGTCAACACATCATGAGATCCCTCAGGAAAAACATCAGCAGATCCTTCTCTAAGAAAAGTTGAATCAGCAGCCTTTAGATCCAAAGAATGATCTCTGGGTGATTTATGAATCCTAGATGTATATGTCCTATCTAATCTCACATATCTCCTTAAAGTAACATGTCTCCTTTTAGACATCCTTTTCTTCCTCCTACCTGGTATATAAATGCCCATAGATACAGATGATGGAACATCCTCAGACTTATCAGGGACATCTTTAGCATGAGTGGAAGAAGTAGAAATAGACTTAATTGGAACAGCACCACGCAAGGCATACATTCTTTCATCTACTTCTCTGGCCTTCTTTGATTTAGCAGCTGCTAGTTCAGCTTGCTTACCCAACTCTTCTCCTACTTTATCAATAGGAGAAATAATATAAGCATTCATATCCTTTGAATTCAAATATGTAGTAGCCACACTTGATACTGCTTCAGAAGAAACAACATGCGGTTCAGCAGATTGAACCCTTTCAGTGGAATGTATAGCTGCAGTAGATGCTTCAGTATGAACAACAGAAGAACCCATCTTAGGTGTAACATCAACAAAGGAATCTACAATTTCAACTTGTTTGGGTCTCTTTTCTTTTGGAGTATCTGCACTATCAGCAAGCCTCTTCAAATTGGAAGATGGTATGATCTGCTTCATAATGCGATTGTACATGTTGAGTAAGACATCATCAGACAAAGCCCAAACTTGCTTATTTGTCATACCAGATTGATAAAGACTAGAACTTTGATTATACACCACATGTCGCATATACTTTTTCTTCTGAGCTGCAGTTTGTGGTCTTTCCCTTTTTGCTTTATTTTTCTGTGTAGCAATTTCTTTTCTTTGTGCAGCTGCAGCTTGCTTCCTCTCTTGACCAAGAGCCACCGTCTTTGCAGCAAAGTTCTCACTATCAAAGTCTGCTCCTAAGATACTTCGAGCAAGAGTAGGATTGGATGCAGCTTGATTAGTATAAGTATCCCATTGTGCATCAGTGAACTGAGTGGCCATTGCATCAATTTCTCTTTGTCTCTCAGGAGGAAAATTGGTAGCAAACTGATCTTGAAGCATTTGAGCCAATGCTTGACTCTTCTTGATATTCTCACACTCGGCTAGCATTCTTTCTTGTTCTTGCCGTTCCTGTTCACTGACTAGATCAGATCCAAGCTCCTCATCAATCATTTCTCCTTTTTCTTTGTCAGCAGACTTAGTACTTACAATAGGAACTTCAGAAGAAACACCCATGGAAGTATCAGCAGTAACATGTTGAGGAGTGTCTTCAGGAATAACATTTGCATGAGGATCCAAATTAAAATTCCTTCTAGCGACAAACACATCATTAGGATCTGCTGAAGGTGTAGAAGCAGGTTGTGCTTGCACAGATGAAGCTTGACCATCTTCAGGAGCAATATCCATCATAGGAGTATCAGCAACAACATGCTCTTCAGTAGTTGCAACATCCACACTTTGCAACGTATCCTTGTTCAAATATTGCCTTCTCCTCCTTCTAGAAAACAAAATTGGCTCCTTTTGCTTTACAGATTTAGCAGCCATTGGAGTAGAAGCATTAGATTGTTGAGCCACATTAGCCAAAATATCAAGTGAATCCAAATTAGCGTCCACTTGCTCCTCATCAGAAGAAACAACAACTCTTCTATTGCTACTATGCCCAAGTTGTTCTTCCAAATCTTGAACCTTTCTCTTTAAATCCACAACCTCACCACCAAGTGTAGATCTAGTTTCAGCAAGCTCCCTTTTTAGATCTGCAACCTCTTGGACAGTCCTGTTGAGCAAATCATAGACAGAAGTAAGAGTAATAGGATCCTCAGCTCCACCAGCAGATTGCTCTGTGGTAATGGGAGCTTCATTGGACCTTTCAGTAGAAAAATGGTCTTGTTCAAATATAGGAGAGCTTTCAACAACAGGCTCTCTAATAGGACTGGGTGTAGGCATTCTATCAAAGGCAGTCTCAAATTCATCAGGAGCAACCTGAGTAGGTGGTGAACTAGATGTAGGCATATGCAAAGGTGTCGATGGTGGTTGGTCAGGAGAAACATGTGTAGCTTCAGCAGTATTAGAAGGTCCCTCGTCCATGGAAAATGATGGATTACCATCAGCAGCAACAATAGTAGAGGGTGGAGAACCAACAACATTACCCTCATCAGCAGCCTCATTGCCTTGAGGCAACATAGCTACTAGCAAAGGATGATGTTCCCCCTCATAATGAGTTTTCATTGAAGCAAACAGTTTAGAAGACAGAGCTCCTATGGGACAAAAGGCTTGGACTTGGGTTGTTATGTCTAAAATCATTTGCAAAAACCTAGGGTACATTAAGAACTTATTCTTTTTTCTTTGAACATTTTCAACCATATTATCAAAAATATATTTAGAAAAATTATAAGTTACCCCTTGTGACAGACATACAATCCCACAACCCAATTGAGTAGAAAATTGATCCCATCCCCCAGACTTATTGCTAATACACTGTAGTAAAGTATGTACCTAAAACCTCCATGTAGGGCAAAGCTTGTTCTTCTGCCACATATCAGTTCTCGTACCCTGATATCCTACAGCTCTTAGTTCTTCAAGTATCTCCACAGAATTAGAATGATAAACCCCATCGACATCTTCCAACCTTAGTGGCCTCCTTATCAAATCCTCTGTAATCACATAATCTGTTCTATCAATCGTAGCTACAATCTCTGTGTCACTTCTTTTCACAGCAGAAGCCTAAAATTGTGCAACCAATGATTCATAAATTACTTCAGGAGAATGCGTTAAAGCATAATGAATCTTCGATCGCTTCAAGAACTCCACCATTGGCTCATAGATTTCATGACCTTTTGTTTTTCCCAGATAAGCAACTTTGTTATGATCCTTCTTAATTTGAAGCGCCGTTAGAGAATATATGAGAGTGGGTTATGATTCACGCACTAGAAAGTGTGTTTAAATCAAGTGAGGTGGGAATCAGGTATTTTGAGCGAAGATATGTAAATTGGTTAATAATGGAAGTTACCCAATTGATGGTCAAATATATCGGAACTTATGTTGAAAATATCTTGCGTGGAAAATAAATTCAACCAATTTCAAACTTAACACTTCAGCAGAAACACGAGTCAAACTGCTGAAGAAGGTCAATCAGCAGAAACAACTCAAGTTGCTAAGTATCCTTCGGTAAATATCTTTTTACTGTGACACCAACTCACATTAATTATCATAACACCTTGAATCCGTCAATAAAACAATCCCAATGCACACTCGACTCATATCAATTACCTCGATAGTCTTCTCAAACCCTAATTTCTCCAAAAATACCACAGTCATCAACAAAACCATGAATAACAAACCAGAGGTTATTGATCCAAACTCCTCTCCATCATCATCATCATCATCCAGTGATGATTCACTCTAGTTTTTCCCATATCCATATGACCCTCGAACTTTGAAATCCCCATTTCTCCCTTCTTCTGAAGATGATAGTGTAGTGTATCCAAGTGAGTCTTATGATGACTCTGATGACTCCAACAAGGAGAGAACATCACACTCCCAACCTTCAACACCTCAACCTCAACCAAGGCTACGTGCAGCTCTTCCTGCGCCATGTTTTGGTGCTTCATCTCATATCGTTTAAGGGAAAGGGTAAAAGGAAGATGGATTGGTTGCTTTATGGTGGAACGAGTAGATGGAACAATGGAAGATTGTCATATCACACATCCATCCACTATATTCATCTTCATCATCGTCGTTTTCATCAATCCATCCTTCCCATTTTGATCCTTAGCTTCTTCGCCGTACTGGTCATGCATATCCAGTGTTTGGAATAGATGATATGAGCTAGTAGATGATAAGAGCTAGAATAGGTTTAGTAGATCTTGTAAAAATATGATCTTGTATTATCATTTGAAGTTGATTGTAATCTGTAAGCTGTAAGCTGTAAACTGTCTCTTGAATGAATGAACAATTTAACTTCAGTACTTCTCTTCAGTAGAAATAATCAGCTCACTTCGGTACTTTATAATCAGTAGAAACAAGCTTTAAAGCTTACTTGACCATAATCCAATTGACCAACCATGGTGAACTTCAACTTATATATGCAATCTGTAAAACAGACACATAGAAACACACAAACCAAACCAAGACAAACAAACTAAAATTACATTAGCTGGTTAGTGTTAGCAAACAAAAGTATAAACAATAATTTACAAGGTTTACAACATGAATCCTCCCCTGAGGCATATGCCTCCCCTGAGGCCTATGCCTCCCCTTAAACTTTGCAGTTAAGGATTAAGCATCCCAATATGGACCACAAGGTGTTGAAACCTTGGTCCATCAAAAGCCTTAGTCAGTAAATCTGCCACATTATCATCAGTGTGAATCTTAACCACTTTTATCAAATGTTTATCATATGCATCTCTTATAAAGTGGTGCCTGATTTCAATATGCTTAGTTAGACTGTGAAAAACTGGATTTTTAACAATGCATATGGTACTTTGATTATCAATAAAAATTGTTGTGTTTATGAAATTATACCCATAATCCAACAATTGATTTTGTATCCAAAGAACCTGTCCACAACAATTGGCAGCAGCAATGTTGAAACGTTATAGACCTTGATAGATCTTGAGCACTCGCAGATCGTTAGTATTGCTTATGTAATCACAAACAAACTAATAGACAATCTCTACGACTTATATTCTTTAGCGGAAATCAAATATAAGTACGAACACAAATAACTAAGAACACGTTGATCCTCTATGGATCTTTATATTACTAAAACTTTGTTTTTCAACTCGTTACATTCTTCATACTATTGTGTTCCTTTTATAGACAAGGAACCCTAACTTGTTTCCTAAGAAACGTATAAACATAAAACTAAATAAGATATACATAATAACTTACTAATAAAGCTCATGCATATCCTAACTAATTCTAGAAAACACCGAATAACTATTTCCGCAGAAAAAAACTACGCTCTATATAACTTCAGCAGATTCTGTTCTTCAGTAGAAACATTGAACTTCAGCAGAATCCGTTCAGCAGAAACTTCATTAGAATTCTAACTTAGTAGAATTCCCAACAATCCTCCCCTAAACTGGAATTTGATTTGGTTAAGTTCCATTTTCTTGATAGATCTTCAACGCTTCAGAGGATTGTTCACAAACATCAGCAACAAAGAAACAAAACAAGGACACCTCGATGATGACAAATATTTAAAGCTCCAGTTCTTTGCAGCAACAAATGACATAATGTACATCAAACCAGTTTAGTTTCATACTATTCTCATCACATCCAGGTGTGTTAACTCCTGTGAGAGGTGAATCATTGAAAATCATGGATTTGATGTCTCTTTACCAATAGCCATTACTACTGGAGTAGCCAAATGTTTAAGTTCGAAAACCATGGTACACTGATAACCATCTGATTTATTATCAAATCAGCAACCATGAACGGATTTGATATGTCTTTACCTGTAGCCGTTTGCTCAGGACTAGTCAATTCTTAGGATTGGTGAACTGATTACCAAATATGGTATTCCACTGCCTTTACCACAAGCCATATACATGTGGGCTAGTCAATTCTTGGATTCCAAACAGAAATAAACCATGGTGAATTGATGACCATACAACTCTCAGCAATGAAGCATGGGTGGTTGCAAACCCTATGATTTTGAGCAAACCATGACTGCTATCAACAGATTTGATGTATCTTTACCAAAGCTGTACCCTTTGGACTAGCCAAATCTTTAACATACACAAGGCACATCTGGTGAGTTAAAAACCATCAATAGTATACAACAAACCTGCAAGAAAAGTTAGACAAACCAAAAATATACAAACACATTTTTTGTTTTTTTTTTAACTAAGAAAGAAATAACACAAAACAAATATATTACAAACTATACACATTACCATAATCAAGATGATGCTTTATGTTGCATAAGCTGAGTCTTAATAATACCAACACATTGTTCAGCATGCAACTTATCATTACCAACTGGATCCGGAGGAACTTCCAACTTCTGTCTAAGCATTCTTTCCATCAGCCTCATAGGTAAGGGATAAATCTTATCAGCAAACATACAAACAGTAATCCCACCCATTGTCTCCACCACATGCACACAAGGCAAAGGATAAAATCTCCAAGTCTCAACCTTCCAGTGATGTGAATTCTTCCAAATATGATACCCTTTACCATTTGGAGATTGAGAATCAAACAACACTTGAAGATCACCCAACAAAAATAAACCAGAATCCTGTGGTGAATGAGCAGCATAATGCTTAGTAACAATACCATACAGAGTATGCAAATCATCCCTATCCACCAGATGAAGTATTTCCTCCAAAAATTTGAACTTCATAGTAGTATAATCCAGACGATAAATAGTATTAAGCTCCCCATCAGTCAATGTCCAATTAATCAACACATTATGAGATCCTTCAGGAAAAACAACAACAGATCCTTCTTTAATAAAAGTTGAATCATCAGCTTTTAGATCCAAAGAACTACCTCTGAGAAACTTATGAATCCTAGAAGTATATGTCCCATCTGATCTCACAGATCGCCTTAGAGTAGTGTGACTTCTTTTAGACATTCGTTTCATCCTCCTACCAGGTATATAAATCCCCATAGATGATACATCCTCAGATATGTTAGGAACATCTTTAGCTTGAGTGGAAGAAGGAGAAGACTTAACTGGAGCAAGACCTCTCAATTTATACATTCTCTCAAGTATCACTCTGGCATGCTTAGCTTTAGCAGCTGCTCTTTCAGCTTTCTTACCCATATCTTCTTCCTCTAGATCAATTAGGATTTTAACCTTATTAATACTAGGTAATTCTGGAGAAGAATTAGTTTGTGGTTCAGGAGATTGAACCCTTTCAGCTGAAGGTATAGCTGCATTAGATGCTTCAGGAGGAATAACAGGAGAATCCATCCGTGGTGAAACATCATCCAAATTATCCACAATCTCAACTGTTTTAGGCCTCTTTGCCTGTGGAGCATCTGAATGAACAACTCTTCTCTTCGTAGAAGATGTTGCAGTCTGTTTCATAATCCTTTGACACATTCTATGCAATTCATCATCAGGTAAATTCCAGACCTGTCTTTTCTTCAAACCAGAATTAAAGATAGCAGAACTCTGATAAAGGAAAATTTTCCTCATGTATGCTTTCTTCTGAGCTTCAGTAGGTGGTCTTTCCCTTTTTGCTTTATTCTTTTGAGCAACAAGAGCTTTCTTTCTGTCAGCTGCCTTTTGTTTTCGTTTTTGTCCATGATTGACCATTTTTTCAATAAAAGTCTCACTGTCAAATTCCGCACCTAATATACTCTGAGCAAGTGTAGGATTAGAAACAGCTTGCTGAGTATAAACATCCCATTGTGCACCAAGAATCTGAGTATGCAAGTCATCCAGTTCTCTTTGTCTCTCAGGAGTCAAATTTGAAGTAGACTCAGCTATAAGATTTTTAGCCAATTTATCACTTTTCTTCAACTCTGCATACTCAGCTAACATTCTTTCTTGTGCTTTCAGCTCTTGTGCACTTACCAGTTCTGGACCAAGCTCATCTTCAACCATTACTTCTTTCTCTTTATCAGCAGATATGTGAACACCATCAACTAAAGAAGTATCACAAATAGGAACTTCAGAAGAACCATACAAAGTAGCATCAGAAGAAACATGTTGAGGCAGATCTTCAACATGTGTGGAAAATACATCATCTACTGGATCCAAAACAAAACTTCTGCCAGCAAGAAAAACTTCAGACTGATATGCTGAAGGCGTAGAAGCAGGTTGTGCTTGCACAGATGAAACTTGACCAACTTCAAGATCAATATTCATCATAGGAGGATCAGCAACAATATGCTCTTTAGTAGTTGCAACATTCTCTCTTTGCAATGTATCCTTGCTCAAAGATTGCCTTCTCCTCTGTCGAGTAAACAAAATCGGCTCCTTTTGCTTTACAGATTTACTAACCATGGTAGTAGATTGTTGAGCCACATTAGCCAAAATATCCAGTGACTTAAATTGAGAATCCACTTCCTCCTCATCAGAAGAAACCACTAGCTTCCTTTTGCTATTCTTCCCAAGTTGTTCCTCCAAACTCTTAACTTTACTCTTTAACTCCACAATCTCACCACCAAGTGAAGTTTTAGTCTCTGCAAGCTCCTTTTTTAGATCAGCAACCTCAACCACATACCTGTTCACTAAATCATAGACAGATATAAGTGTAATAGGGTCCTCAGCTCCACCAGCAGATTGCTCAGTGGTAACAGGAGCTTCATTGGACCTTTCAGGAGAAACATGTGCATGCTCAAAATTATCTGAACCTTCATTAACTGGTTCCCTTAATGGACTAGGTGTGGGCAGTCTATTAATTTCATGCTCAATCTCATTAGAGGTAACATGAACAGGTGGTGGACTAGGACAAGATCTAGGTGATAGTATAGGTGAAGGTTGGTCAGGAGTAACATGAGATGCTTCAGCAGTATTAGAAGGACCCTCATCCATAGCTACTGATGGATTACCATCAGCAGCAACAGTAGTAGAAGGTGGAGATCCAACAATATTCCCTTCATCAGCAGCTTCATTGCCTTGAGGCAACATAGCTGCTAGCAAAGGATGATGTGCCCCCTCATACTTAGTTCTCATTGAAGCAAATAGTTTAGAAGATAAAGCTCTTATGGGACAAAATGCTTGGGCTTGGGTAGTAATATCCAAAATCATTTGTAAAAACCTAGGGTACATCAAAAACTTAAACTTTTTCCTATGAATATTTTCAACCATATTATCAAAAATAAACCTAGAAAAATTATAAGTTAACCCCTGAGAAAGACAAACAATACCACAACCCAGTTGAGTAGAAAACTGGTCCCATCCTCCTGATTTATAGTTGATACATTGAAGTAAAGTATGTACCAAAAACCTCCACATAAGGCAAAACTTATTCTTGAACCATATGTCAGTTCTTGTACCCTGATATCCTATCGCTCTCAGCCCAGTAAGTATCTCCACCGAATTAGAGTGATAAATTCCATTTGCATCATCCAAGCGAAGATTTCTTCTAATCAACTCCTCTGTCACAACATGCTCTGTCCCGTCAACCATCGCAACAATCTTTGTGTCACTCCGTTTCGAAGCAGATGCCCAAAATTGAGTAACCAACGATTCATATATCACAGTAGGAGAATGCGTTAAAGCATAATGAATCTTGGATCTCTTCAAGAACTCCACCATTGGTTCATACAAATCATCACCCTTAGCTTTTCCCAGAAAAGCAACCTTGTTACGATCATTCTTCAATTGAAGCGCCATGGGAAGTTGAGAAGACGGGTTACGATTTAATCAACGGAAAGTGTGTTTAAATCAAATGAAGTGGGAATCAGTTAATTTGAGACGAAGATATGCGAAAGGGTATAAGAAGAAGTTTCCCAAATTTTGGTCAAAGTTTTTAAGATGTTGACCAAAGTGACGTGTAATACAACTTTTACCAAATTTAAATTTCAACTTCAGCAGAAACAATGGTCATTCTGCTGAAGACTCCAATCAGCAGAAACAAATCACGTATTCAAGAAGCTTCAGTAAATATCTTTTTACTGTTTCACCCAACTCGCATTAAATCTCATTAAGCCATGAACCCGTCTATAAAACAATCCCCAATACACACTTATCTCTCATCAATTATCCCTAAATATCTTTACAAACCCTAATTTCTCCAAAAACCACAATCAACCATGAAAAACCCACCAGAGGTTATTGATCCAACCTCCTCTCCATCATCATCATCATCTAGTGATGATTTCCTTCAGTTTTTCCCATGTCCACATGATCCTCGACCTTTGAAATCCCCATTTCTCAGTTCTTCAGATGATGATAGTGTAGTGAATCCAAGTGCATCTCCTAGTGACTCTGAAGACTCCAACAAGGAGAGTACATCAAACCCTCAACATTCAACACCTCAACCTCAACAGGTGGTGTTGGCTCTTCCTGCGCCATGGTTTGGTGCTTCTTCACATATCGTATAAAGGAAGGGGATAAGGAAGATGGATTTATTGCTTTTTGGTGAAACCAGTAGATGAAGCACAAAGGACAATGTGTATTCATCTTCATCATCTTTGGTTTCCTTAATCCATCCTCCCCATTTTGATCCTTATCATCTTCATCGTACTGGTCATGCATATCCAGCCATCGGGATAGAAGATATAGGCTAGACGATGATAGGAGCTAGTATAGATTAAGTAGATCATGTAAATCCTTATGAAGTTGATTGTAATCTGTAAGCTGTAAGCTGTAAACTGTTTCTTGAATGAATAAATGAATGAACAATTAACTTTAGTACTTTTCTCTTCAGTAGAAACAAATAACTCACTCCTGTACTTAGCTTTCAGAAGAAACAATCTTTTAAGTTTACTTGACCATTCTCCAATGAACCAAACTTGATAAACTTGAACTGAAATATCCAAACTGCAAAACAGTCACAGAGAAACACACAAACCAAACCAAAACAAACAAAACTCACAAAACATTAGCTGGTTAGTGTTAGAAAATATACAAACCAATTATACAAAATATACAAAGTTTACAACATAAATCCTCCCCTGAGGCATATGCCTCCCCTTAAACTTTGCAGTTAAGGGTTAAGCATTCCAATATGGACCACAAGGTGTTGAAACCTTGGTCCATCAAAAGCCTTTGTTAACAGATCTGCCACATTATCATCAGTGTGAATTTTAACCACTTTTATCAAATGTTTTTCATATGCATCTCTTATAAAGTGGTGCCTGATTTCAATATGCTTAGTTCTACTGTGAAAAACTGGATTTTTAACAATGCATATGGTACTCTGATTATCAATAAAAATTTTTGTGTTCATGAAATTATACCCATAATCCAACAATTGATTTTGTATCCAAAGAACCTGTCCACAGCAATTTGCAGCAGCAACATACTCTGCTTCAGTAGATGAGGTAGCCACAATAGTTTATTTCTTGCACTACCAGGAAATCAATCTCTTTCCAAGGAATTGGCAACCTCCAGTTGTGGATCTTCAATCCAGATTTGCACCAGCATAATCACTGTCACTATATGCTTCCAACTTAAAAGGAGACTGTTTTGGGTACCAAAGGCCTAAATGGGGTTGGCCTTTCAAATAGTTAAAGATCTTCTTGACTGCATTCAGATGGGAAGCAAGTGGAGTGACTTGATGTCTAGAGCAAGCACTCACAGCAAATGTAATATTAGGCCTAGAAGCTGTAAGATACATCAATGAACCAATCATAGATCTGTATAAAGAACATTCATAAGTAGATCTGGTTCATTGTTTGTCTTTGACTTTGGAGCTTCATAAGGTGTTGTGGCAGTCCTGACACTCTCCATACCAAACTTCTTCAAGATGTCCCTCACATATTTGTCCTGACTGATAAATATACCATCAGGTTTCTGCTGAACTTGAAGACCCAAAAAGAACGTAAGCTCACCCATAGCACTCATCTGAAACTCTCCCTTCATTAGCTCCTCAAAGTCCCTGCACCAAGCTTCTTTAGTGGATCCAAATATGATATCATCCACATAAACTTGCACAAGAATAATGTCTGTGGATTCTTTTTCAGGAAAAGTGTTTTATCAATAGCACCTCTTCTATAGCCATGCTTCAGCAGAAATGATGAAAGCCTAGCATACCATGCTCTAGGTGCCTGATGTAGTCCAAAGAGAGCCTTAACAACCTTATAAACATGATTTAGGTGATCTGGATCTTTAAATCCTTTAGGTTGAGTGACATAAACCTCCTCTTCTATCTCACCATACAGAAATGCACCTTTAACATCCATTTGATACACCATGAAACCCATGTAAGATGCATAGGCCAAGAAAATACGAATGGCCTCAACTCTAGCAACAGGTGCAAACACTTCATCATAATCAATCCCCTCCTCTTGTCTGAACCCCTTAGCCACTAATCTTGCTTGATTTTTAATTACAACACCCCTTGCATCTCTTTTATTTTTCAATATCCATTTGGTCCCAATTGCATACTTCCCTTCAGGTAGTGGGACCAATATCCAAACCTGCTGATTTTGGAACTGTTGCATCTCTTCTTGCATTGCTTCAAGCCAACTTGAATCATCCAGGGCTTGAGTAACACTTGTTGGCTCCACTTGAGAGAGAATACAGGAAAATAGACAATGCTCAAAATCTGTATGATTGTCCCTTTGCTGGTTTGAGACATAAGAGATAAAAGCTACTTGACCATATTTAGAACTTGTTATAGTGCCCCTAGTTCTAACAGGTCCATTAGGATCACCAATAATATTGGACTGGGGATGAGTAATGTTGATCCTTTTAGTAGCAGTGGTGTTGACGTCAATGGAGGTATCAAGATTAGTCACAGTTGGCTCAAAATTATTATCATAGGAGGGTGAGGTGAAGACTCCAGCTTTGGGTTGATGATTACCAAGATCTGAAGGTCTTGGAAAACGTGTATAAGGTTCCCCAAAGTCTGTGGACACTCTAGTAGAAATGAGAGTAGGAACCGCATAACCTTCAGCAGAATTGGTGATGATAGGAGAAACAAGATCACTTTCAGTAGAATGATGATTTCCACTGATTGCTTCTCTTGTAGCCTCCTCAGCATTAGTCTCAGCTTCTAGATTAGCTGCATACTCTTGTTTCTTAAGCCTAGCAAGGTCCTCTGCATAATTGGACTCATCTTCACTGTCATCAGTAGTAACTTTGGAAGTGTCACCTGTAAAATTATTAGGGGAGAAAGAAGGTACAATAATAGGATGATCATCATCCTCAAACTCACTATCAGAATCAGCATTCATGGTAGCAGCACTGTCAGTAGGTGACTCTTGTGAACCTGCATTTTGGTTAGCCACATGTCTAGAATAACCCAAATAATCAGTTAAGTAATCAAGGTCAAAAGACCAAACATGACCTTGTCCTTGAACATTAGGCTTGTCTTCTAGAAATCTCAGGTTCAAAGTCTCCTCAATCTTCTTAGCATTCAAACTGTATACCCGATACGCCTTACTATGAGCCGAATACCCCACTATATATCCCTCATCAGCCTTCTCATCAAATTTACCCAATGGATCACTAGTATTCAAAATAGTCACTTGACATCCAAAAGGTTTAAGGTAGTGAATAGCAGGAACTTTCCCATATAGAAGTTCATAAGGTGTCTTAAAATGAGGTCTAGTGATAGATACCCTGTTCAGAACATAACAAGCTGTGCCAACTGCTTCAGTCCAAAACATTGTGGGTAACTTAGAGTCTGCAAGCATAGATCTTGCTGCCTCTATAAGGGTCCTATTCTTACGTTCAGCCACCCCATTTTGTTGAGGGGTTCTTGGAGTGCTATAGTCCCTTTTGATTCCCTTAGACTTACAGAGTTCTATCAATACTGCATTCTTGAACTCTGTCCCATTATCACACCTGATGCCCTTAACCTTTTTATTCAGCTGATTTTCAACAAGGGTAATAAACTCTCTTAAAACTGGAGATGTTTCATCTTTTGTTCTAAAAAAGAACACCCAACAAAACCTGCTAAATCCATCAGTGATTACCAGACAAAAGTATTTGTGATCAATACTGCGTACTTGAGTTGGACCAAAAAGATCCATGTGAAACAACTGAAGAGGTTCTGAAATAAGGCTCACTGCATTAATTGCTTTGTAAGAGGCTCTGTGTTGCTTTCCTTTGTTGCAGGCAACACAGTTATGTTCATTGGTGAAAACCTTTGAAGGAAGTCCTTCAACAAGACCCATTTTAGATAGCTTGTTAAGGGTCTTGAAGTTCACATGAGCCATCCTTCTATGCCACTTTGTAGACTCATCCAGGGATGCTTTAGCCACCAAACAAGTTAAGTCACCTTCTGGTTGAACATCATTCAAGTTGAATGTGTATAAATTGTGAGTACGAGGAACTCTCAGCAAAATTGATGTATCTTCTGGAAGTTTGAAGTCTTTACACAGCACAAGACATTCATCCTCAGAGAAGAGTACTTTGTTCTTTGTGTCACAGATTTGTGAGACCGAGAACAAGTTGAAGTGTTGTAGTTCCTTGACATAGTACACATTCTCAAAGTCTAGTTGAGGTATTTTGATGGTCCCTTTCCCAGTGATTCTACCATCACTTCCACCAAAAGTCACATTGCCTCCTCCTTCTATGGGTACGAAATTATGCATCATATCTCTGTTTCCTGACATACTTCTTGAGCAACCACTATCAACAATGCCAACTTCCTTGTGCTTAAGAGGATGATCCTAAGAGAGACCCATCAAGGCAATCTGATCATGCCTATCCTCTGAAGTACAACTAGCCAGCAACCCAATATTATCAGCACCAGAACTTTCATCATTCTCCTGATCATGCAGCTTCCAGTCTACATTGGCATCCATAGTAACTAGAGCAGCTGAGGATCTAGGCTTCGAGTTTCCAACTTCCCTCTGATTCTGCTGATAGGAAGAGTATCTCACCTCATCACCAGCTTTCTTATCCTTGCACTCTCTGGAGAAGTGACCCATCTGTTGGCATGTAAAGCACTTGACCTTCTTTTTGTCAAACCTTTCTGGATCTCTACCTTGAAAGCCAAACTTCCTCCCAGCCTTACGCTCAAATCTCTTGATGTCCATAGAAAGCATAGCCACTTGCCACTTTAACTTCATCTCCTCCATATCCAGTGGGTCAACCTGTTCAAAATCCTCATATGCAAGTTCCTGCTGAGGATCATAATCAGCAACGAAGGATCCAAGCACATCTTCTATTACACCACTAGATTTAGAGTGAGAGCTTGATGGAGTGGTAGTGTAAGATGATGATGAGTAAGTGGGACTTGGAGCATGAATCAACTTAGGGATAGAGGCCCCAACAAATGCTGTGTGACTAGCAGTGGAGGATGAACGGAAAGGAATTCTCACATCATGCTCAAGAGCTTTAAGTTTGTTGTACAGCTCGTCAAAAGTAAGCATATCCAAACCGCCTTTAGTTTTGAAAGCAATGCTCACTTGTAGCCAGGATTGAGGTAAAGATCTCAAGAACTTAGAATTACAATCATCATTATCTGGCTTTGCCTTTAGCTGATTCAACTGGCTTAAAATCTTGTGAAATCTGTCATAGCCCTTGTGAATTCCTTCCTCTTCAGAGACTTGAAAGTCTTCAAACTGTTGTCTCAACATCGATTTTCTCATTCTCCTGGACTCCTCATTCCCTCCAAACTTGGCTTTAATTGCCAACCATATATCCTTAGCATCCTACATAAAGTGAAAATCACTCAAGTGATCCTCAGGAATAGCTTGAAGAAGAATCGTTCTCACTTTGGTTTCTCTCTAAACCACCAGTAACTCTTCAGCAGTTTTAGGAGGAACGAACGTCATGTTACCATCAGCATCTGTGGTAGTCCTCTTCAAACTGTTTCCCTTCTTTTCAATCTCCCACATATGCCAATCAATGTTGGAAATCCAGTTTTGCATCTTCATTGCCCATAAGTCATATTCTTCCTTCTTTAGGTAAGGAAACTTAGCGTTGCTGTTTGAGAGACTTAGTTGTTGCATATGAGTGGTGTTATGGTTGTTGGTGACATCCATACCGTCATCTGATCCAGGCATGGTGTATGTTGTTTTGGTTGTATGAGTGATTAGAAAAGATTGTTCTTAGTATCGTAGAGACTCTCTCGAGGCTCTGATACCACTTGTTGAAACGTTATAGACCTTGATAGATCTTGAGCACTCGCAGATCGTTAGTATTGCTTATGTAATCACAAACAAACTAATAGACAATCTCTACGACTTATATTCTTTAGCGGAAATCAAATATAAGTACGAACACAAATAACTAAGAACACGTTGATCCTCTATGGATCTTTATATTACTAAAACTTTGTTTTTCAACGCGTTACATTCTTCATACTATTGTGTTCCTTTTATAGACAAGGAACCCTAACTTGTTTCCTAAGAAACGTATAAACATAAAACTAAATAAGATATACACAATAACTTCCTAATAAAGCTCATGCATATCCTAACTAATTCTAGAAAACACGGAATAACTATTTCCGCAGAAACAAACTACGCTCTATATAACTTCAGCATATTCTGTTCTTCAGTAGAAACATTGAACTTCAGCAGAATCCGTTCAGCAGAAACTTCAGCAGAATTCTAACTTAGTAGAATTCCCAACAAGCAACATACTCTGCTTCAGTAGATGAGGTAGCCACAATGGTTTGTTTCTTGCACTGCCAAGAAATCAATCTCTTTCCAAGGAATTGGCAACCTCCAGTTCTGGATCTCCTATCCAGATTTACACCAGCATAGTCACTATCACTATATGCTTCCAACTTAAAAGGAGACTCTTTTGGGTACCAAAGACCTAAATGAGGTTGGCCTTTTAGGTACTTAAAGATCTTCTTGACTGCATTGAGATGGGAAGTAAGTGGAGTGACTTGATGTCTAGAACACACACTCACAGCAAAGGTAATATCAGGCCTTGAAGCTATCAAATACATCAAAGAACCAATCATTGATCAGTATAAGTGAACATTCACAGCTGGGTCTGCTTCATTGTTAGTCTTTGTCTTTGGAGCTTCATAAGGTGTAGTGGTAGTCCTGACACTCTCCATATCAAACTTCTTCAAGATGTCCCTCACATATTTATCCTGACTGATAAAGAAATCATCAGGTTTAGTCTGTAGACACTTTAGTAGAAATAGGAGTAGAAATAGCAGGGCTTTAAGTAGATTTGTTGATGATGGGAGAAACAGGACCACTGTCGGGAGAATCATGGATTCCACCAACTGCTTCTCTTGCAACCTCCCCATTCAGCTTCTAAGCTTCAAGATTAGGTGCATACTCTTGGGTCTGAAGCCTAGCAAGGTCCTCTGCATAATGTGACTCATCTTAAATTTCATCATAAGTAACTTTGGAAGTATCACCTGCAAAATGGTTAGGGGAGAAGGAAGGTACAAGAATAGGTTGTTCATCATCCTCGAACTCACTATCAAAGTCAGCATCCATGGTACCTGCATTGTCAGTGGGAGACTCTTGAGTACCTGCATTTTGGTTAGCCACATGTCTAGAATAACCCAAGTAATCAGTTAAGTAATCAAGGTCAAAAGACCAAACATGACCCTGTCCTTGAACATTCGGCTTGTCTTCTAGAAATCTCAGGTTCAAAGTCTCCTCAATCTTCTTAGCATTTAGATTGTAGACCCTGTAAGCCTTACTATGAGCTGAATAACCCACAATATAACCCTCATCAGCTTTCTCATCAAATTTACCCAGTGGATCACTAGTATTCAGAATGGTCACTTAACAACCAAAAGGTTTGAGGTAATGAATAGGAGGAACTTTCCCAGTGAGAAGTTCATAAGGTGTCTTGTAATGAGGTCTAGTAATGGATACCCTGTTCAGTACATAACAAGTTGTGCCAACTGCTTCAGTCCAAAACATAGTGGGTAATTTAGAGTCTGCCAGCATTGATCTTGCAGCCTCTATTAAGGTCCTATTCTTTCTTTCAGCTACCCCATTTTGTTGTGGGGTTCTTGGAGTGCTATAGTCCCTTTTTATTCCTTTAGACCTACAGAGTTCTATAAATACAACATTCTTGAACTCTGTCCCATTATCACACCGAATTCCTTTAACCTTTTTGTTCAACTGGTTTTCAACAAGGGTAATGAAGTCTTTCAGCACTTGAGATGTTTCATCCTTAGTCCTCAGAAAGAATACCTAACAAAATCTGCTATAGCTATTAGTGATTACCAGACAAAAATACTTGTGATCAATGCTTCTGACTTGAGTTGGACCAAAAAGGTCCATATGAAGCAACTGAAGAGGTGCAGAAATAATGCTTACAGCAGTAACAGCTTTGTATGAGGCTCTATGTTGCTTTCCTTTGTTGCAGGCAACACAATTATGTTCATTGGTGAAAAATTTGGAAGGAAGACCTTCAACAAGACCCAGTTTAGAAAGCTTGTTTATGGTCTTGAAGTTCACACGAGCCATCCTGCTATGCCATTTAGTACACTCATCCAGGGATGCTTTAGCCACCAAACAAGTAAGGTCACCTTCTGGTTGAACATCATTTAAGTTGAATGTGTATAGATTGTGATTCCTAGGAACTCTCAGCAGAATTGATGAATCTTCTGGAAGTTTAAAGTCTTTAGATAGCACAAGACATTCATCCTCAGAGAAGAATACTTTGTTCTTAGTGTCACATATTTGTGAGACTGAGAACAAGTTAAAGTGTTGTAGTTCCCTGACATAGTACACATTCTCAAAGTCCAGTAAAGGTGTTTTGATGGTCCCTTTCCCAATGATTCTACCATCACTTCCGCCAAAAGTCACATTGCCTCCTCCTTCTATGGGTACGAAATTATGCATCATATCTCTGTTTCCTGACATGCTTCTTGAACAACCACTATCAACAATACCAACGTCCTTATGCTTAAGAGGATGATCCTACAACAACAACAAAAAGATACAAAATATTAGTACACTATGGAGGCTCAAGTCATCACTGACTTGAGCCTGCCTTGTGGATCATTAGAGGTAGGCCACGCAGATGAATAAGATCCACTATTGTTCTTAGGTTTCCATTTACAATTAGGTCCCTTTTTATTCCAAGAACAACCTGCTGAGGGCTTCACAGCAGTATCCCTATATCCCTTCCCAGTATACATAGAGTCAACACATCCAGGCCAATAACCATGTTTAAAATATGAACTAGTAGGTTGCACATATGGTCTAGCAACAGATCTTCTCCAAGGAAATGAAGAAGATTTATTATGGGTTGCCTGTGGAACAAAAGGTGGTATTTCATTGACATTGGTCCACATTGGTCTAGATTTTTGCTGATTAGCACATACACCCATTCTTTTCTCATAAAAATCACAATCCTTAATCAAATGAAATTTGCTTCCACAAACAAAACATGTCTTCTTTTTAGAAGATTTATTCAAATTGAAAGATGTTCTATTACATGTAAAAGCATTCATACCAGAAACATTAAAGGAATTGTTTTTAACAGTATTATTATGCAAAGAATTAAAAGACAAGTCTTTAGAGGAAATTGTCTTGAAAGTTAACTCCTCAGCAGCAACTCTAAAAGGCTTGTAGGGAGTCTTGGGTGCAGGCTTGGGTGAGGTCTTGGGTAGGTCTAACTTATCACTTGAATCACAGCTAGCATAAGAAGTAGACCCTTGATCAGAAGATTTGTCACTGTCAGAACAAGAGACAAAATCATTAGATGAAGAATCAGGGTCTGACAAGTCTTTTGACTTTTTGCCATATAGATGGTGTGATCCATCAAAGTCAACAGTGATGGACAGGTCAATGGGCATATGTTCACCTCTAATAGGTCCACTCACCGCATGTAAATTACCTTCTTTAACAAAGTTAGCTAGTCTTGCTGGTGTAGATTTACGTGTGTCATCCCTAGCTTCTAAGCCAACATATTTATTAAAACCTAAAGCTACTGTAGAGTTAGGAGTTTGACTCCTATAGATCTCTCTAGCTAGATTGTTACCCGATATTTACCATTGTTTATGTCTAGCTATTTCTTCATCTAGTTTCTCTTTTAGCACAAGGTTTTCAGAGACTACTTCAGCTTTTTCTTTTTCAGTGCATTTTAAATCAATTTTAGCACAATCTAGATCACTTTGTAACACCCTTATTTTTTCATCATAAGCCAACTGATTCTTTTGAAACCACACTTTTTTTCTTTCTAATGTTTTTAAAGCCTGTTTATAAGCTTCAACTTCAACATAGCATTCATTATATTTAGGTTTCAAAATATCATAGGCTTCTTTAAGTTCATTGTATCGTTCACTACAACCAAAGACACAGTTATGTACCTGAGAGATGCCCATCAAGGAAATTTGATCATGCCTATCCTCTGAAGTACAGCTTGCCAGCAATCCAATATTCTCAGCATCAGAAGCTTCCTCATTCACAGGTTCATGCATCGACCAGTTGACATGTTCATCCATGGTGACAAGAGCAGCTGAGGTTCCAGTCTTCGAAGTTCCAGCTTCCTTTTGATTCTGCTGATAGGAAGAATATCTAACTCCATCTCCAGCCTTCCTATCCTTGCATTCCCTTGAGAAGTGACCCATCTGGTGACAAGTAAAGCACTTGACTTTTCTTCTGTCAAATCTAGCTGGATCTCTTCCCTGAAAGCCAAACTTTCTCCCAGACTTCTGCTCAAACCTCTTGATATCTACTAAAAGCATGGCCACCTGCCACTTCAATTTTATCTCCTCCATATCAAACGGGTCCAACTATTCAAAATCTTCATAGACAAGATGCTGCTGAGTATCATTGTCAGCAACAAAGGAGTGAAGAATATCTTCCAACACACTACCAACTTTTGGTTGAGAACTTGATGGAGTGGTAGTGTAAGAAGATGATGATGATAAGTAAGTTGGACTTGGAGTATGTGTCATCATATTTGAGGAGGAAGCCCCAACAAATGTTGTGTGACCAGGAGTGGATGCACGAAAGGGACTTCTAACATCAGGCTCAAGGGATTTAAGTCTGTTGTATAGTTCATCAAAAGTGAGCATATCCAGCCCACCTTTAGCCTTGAGGGTAATGCTTACTTGTAACTAGGATGAAGGTAAAGATCGCAAGAACTTTGAATTACAATCATCATTATCTAGCTTTGCCTTCAGCTGATTCAACTGACTCAATATCTTATGAAACCTGTCATATCCCTTGTGGATACCTTCTTCTTCTGAGATTTGGAACTCTTGAAACTGTTGTTTCAGCATAGACTTCCTCATTCTCCTGGACTCCTCATTGCCAACGAACCTCGCCTTGATCGCCATCCATATGTCCTTTGCATCCAGCATGTATTGAAAATCTCCCAAGTGATCTTCAGGTATAGCCTGAAGAAGGATAGTTCTCACTTTGTGCTCTCTTTGCACAGCCAGTATTTCTTCAGCAGATTTGGGAGGAACAATGGTAACATTACCATCAGGATCTGTGATAGTCCTCTTCAAACTGTTGCCCTTCTTCACGATTTCCCAAAGATTCCAATCAATGTTGGAGATCCAGTTCTGCATCTTCATCGACCACAAATCGTACTCCTCCTTCTTGAGATAAGGAAACTTAACATTGCTGTTAGAAAGACTGAGTTGTTGCATAGAGGTGTTGTTATTGTTGTTGGTGACTTCAAGATCATCATCTGATCCAGGTATGGTGAATATTGTTTAGGTTGTATGGGTGTAGAGAAAAGACTGTTCTTAGTATCGTAGAGACTCTCCCGAGGCTCTGATACCACTTGTTGAAACGAAGACCTTGATAGATCTTATGAGCACTCGTAGATCGTTAGTTATACTTATGTAATCACAAGCACACTAAAAGACAATCTCTATAACTTGTATTCTGTAGCGGAATTTAAACACAAGCAATAACAAATAACTAAGAACACTTTGATCCTCTATGGATCTTTTAATAATACTAAAACTTTGTTTTTCAACTCGTACATAACTCATACTATTGTGTTCCTTTTATAGACAATGAACCCTAACCCGTTTCCCAAGAAACGTATAAACATAAAACTAAATAAGATATACATTATAACTTCCTAATAAAGCTCATGCATATCCTAACTAACTATAGAATACACGGAATAACTATCTCCGCAGAAACCATCTATACAGTTTCACTACTTTAGTAGAAACTCTTCTTCAGCAGAATCCATGTGCTTCAGCAGAATCCTTCGGCATTATTTTCAGCAGAATTCCTACTTTGCATAATTCCCAACAACCATTGTGTCCTTTAAAGGACCATATTCACGTTCAAGGTCCTGAAACTCTTCTAAGCCTGTATGAGCTAAATCTATACCTAGAGGTGATGGAACACCTCTTAGTGGTGGAGGAACAGTGTTATAACCCATACCAGACTTAACTTTACCATATATTTGAGCATTCAAAATTTTATCAATTGACTTAGACTGATGATACATTGTGTCTAAAGTTAAATTGACATTTTCATTTTTCTTTTGAAGTTTTTCAAACTCCTTTTGGTATGCTTCATTCACAGTTGTTGTATGTTCTACCTCTCTTCTAATAAGGATCATATCATCATTATATTTTGACTCATTTTCCTGATAGTGCTCTATTTGATTTGCTAATACTGACATGGCTCTCCTAAGATTAGACATAGTATAATTAGCAGTATATAACTCTTGTCTTTCATTAGAATATAAATCATTAAGCCTTTCAACTTCTTTAGCAGCCCTACATGTTTTAGAACAACTTTCAAAGTTTTGTACCTCAGAGTCAGAGAAAGCCATGAGAGCAAATTCAGTAGCAACAAGAGCAGCATATGAATGTTCTTCTTCTTGTTCATCAGCCATGAAACTCCAATCATAGCTCACACCATCAATAGCCAACATTGCCTTTGGTTCTTCCACAGTTGGTTCCTTCTTTTGCTTGTACCAAGTTGACCTGTTGTCCATGGTCTTTGGTCTTCTACATTCTCTAGCAAAATGTCCAAACTTGTGGCAGTTAAAGCACTTCACTTTCTTCTTATCAAAGCCTGCAGTTTCACTCCCATTGATGTGGATAGGCTTGCCAGTCTTCTTGTAGAATTTCCTAGCCCTCATGCTAAGAAGATCTATTTGCCATTTTATATCCATCTCCTCCAAGTCATCTTCATCAATTTTCTCTATGTCTTCATGAGTTAAGACAGAGCCATCAACTTGTGTGGATATGAAAGCATAAAAGGTAGGATCTCCAATACTAGCAACCTTCTTCTTTGAACCTGCAGTGGTAACATTAACATTACCAGTGGAAACTTTAGAACCAGTAATGGCAACATCATCATCACTGTCATCTTCAAAATCATCACTGTCAACAGAGGTTGACAATAATGGCAAGCTACTAGAGCTTGTACCAAGTTCCCCTGCCTTCTTCAACCTTTGCTCAATAAGTTTAAAGTTGTTGTAAAGGTCATTGAGCTTCATTGTTTCTATGTCTGATTTGTTTTCCCAGACATTAACATTGGTTTGAAACTCTGAAGGCAAACTTCTTAGAAACTTCAAATTAAGGTCTTCCTTTTCGACCTCAATGCCAAACACAGTCAGTTGTGTAACAATCTTCTGGAGTTTGGTGAAGATGCTATCAAGTGAGTCATTGCTTGAAGCAGAGAAGTTTTCATAACTTTGCTTCAACAATGTCTTTTGTGTCTTCTTTGTAGCATCATTACCACCAAACACTGAGCAAATATCTTTAAATAGTTCTTTAGCAGTCTTGTGCTTGCTGAATGCAATGATCTGATCTCTAGGAAGAGTCATCAGCAACAAACTTCTAGCCTTAAGATCATTCTTCCTGCAAGATTTTTCAACACTAGATTCAGGCACAGAAACTTTCACAACATCTGTGTCACCAACCTTCACAGTACTAGTCACAGAGTGGAAAGAATCACCAGTTTGAATGATCTCCCATAGAGCATAGTCCTGAATGAGAAAGTATTGCTCAATCAGTATCCTCCACATCTCAAACTCATTTAGTTTGAGCTTAGGTAGACTTGGTGTAGAAGAGTTTGATTGGTTGTTTTCCATCTCCATTGAATTGAGTGAGTAGGTTAAGCTTATTACTTGGATCTTCTAAAACAAAATATCAGAATCTTTGCTCTGATACCACTTGATGGATCTGGACACACACCTTGTGTCAATGATATTTTGTATGATATTATTAAGCACGCGGAATTTACTTAATAATACTTAAAATATGGATTATATGATGTATTGTATGTAAACACATATTAAACACAAAACTTAAGCTCCAATATTATTAATGAATAATACGAGTGATCTTGCTTATCACTAGGGTTACACCTTGAAGCCTTTGTGAGTAATACGTAGGTAATTAGACAAGTACCTAAGACAATGACCTAGGACCTCCTTTTATACAACAAGGAGTCCTTTACAAGATAAGTATAAAGCTAACATTATAGAATATACACGAAATCTATTCCATACTTATCTAGACGCGTTCATCTAAACGTTATCTAATAGCAGTGGTAATAATGTACCAACAGGTGGTAATACGTTTCCACTGCTAATGTTAATCCGAGCAGTGTAAACCACAACTATCTGTGGTAACGGATTATTCCCAACAATAAGTGTGACCATATGGTGTTAAAGTGAAGAAATGTGTATTTTGTGTGAATACTGATCATCCGATGGCCACATGAATTTTATGTTTGTGTGGCCTTTTCTAACATTTAGTCACACAAAGCATGTTTGTTTTGGGTATTTTAGTCACATACAATTAATCATAAAGTGGCCAAAAGTGTTAATAAGTGTGACTATATGGTGTTTAAAGTGAAGAAATGTGTGTTTTGTGTGACTAATGATCATCCAATGGCGACATGAATTTATGTTTGAGTGGGCTTTTTCTAACATTTAGTCACATTAAAGCATTTTTTTTGGGTATTTAGTCATATACAATTAAGCATAAAGTGGCCAAAGTGTTAATAAGTGTGACCATATGGTGTTTAAAAGTGAAGAATGATATTTTGTTTTTTTTGGGTATTTAGTCATATACAATTAAGCATAAAGTGGCCAAAAGTGTTAATAAGTGTGACCATATGGTGTTTAAAGTGAAGAAATGTATATTTTGTGTGACTATTAATCATCCAATGGCCACTTAAATTTTATGTTTGTGTGGCCTTTTCTAACATTTAGTCACACAAAGCATGTTTGTTTTGGGTATTTTAGTCACATACAATTAATCATAAAGTGGCCAAAAGTGTTAATAAGTGTGACTATATGGTGTTTAAAGTGAAGAAATGTGTGTTTTGTGTGACTAATGATCATCCAATGGCGACATGAATTTATGTTTGAGTGGGCTTTTCTAACATTTAGTCACATAAAGCATTTTTTTTGGGTATTTAGTCATATACAATTAAGCATAAAGTGGCCAAAAGTGTTAATAAGTGTGACCATATGGTGTTTAAAGTGAAGAAATGTATATTTTGTGTGACTATTAATCATCCAATGGCCACTTAAATTTTATGTTTGTGTGGCCTTTTGTAACATTTAGTCACATAAAGCATGTTTCTTTTGGGTATTTAGTTACATACAATTAAGCATAAAGTGGCCAAAAGTGTTAATAAGTGTGACCATATGGTGTTTAAAGAGAAGAAATGTGTATTTTGTGTGACTATTGATCATCAAATGGCCACTTGAATTTTATGTTTGTGTGGCATTTTCTAACATTTAGTCACACAATGCATGTTTGTTTTGGGTATTTAGTCACATAGAATTAATCACAAAGTGGCTAAAAGTGTTAATAAGTGTGACCATATGGTGTTTAAAGTGAAGAAATGTGTCTTTTCTGTGACTATTGATCATCCAATGGCCACTTGAATTTTATGTTTGTGTGACCTTTTCTAACATTTAGTCACGCAAAGCATATTTCTTTTGGGTATTTATTCACATATAATAAATCATAAAGTGGCCAAAGGTGTTAATAATTGTGACCATATGGTGTTTAAAGTGAAGAAATGTGTATTTTGTGTGACTATTGATCATCCAATGGCCACATGAATTTTATGTTTGTGTGGCCTTTTCTAACATTTAGTCACACAAAGCATATTTTTTTTGGGTATTTAGTCACATACAATTAATCATAAAGTGGCTAAAAGTGTTAATAAGTGTGACCATATGGTGTTTAAAGTGAAGAAATGTATCTTTTGTGTGACTATTGATCATCCAATGGCCACATGAATTTTATGTTTGTGTGTCCTGTGGAAAACTAGAAGGGGGGGGGTTGAATAGTTTTACCAATTAAAACTTCCTTTTAAACTATTTAGATCGACTTATGTCAATCTATTTGGTTGTGTGTGTTGGATGTTGATAAACAAGCATATTAAGATATGTAATGAAAAGATAAGAGTTAGAAGCACAAAACCACAACGCGAGTATTTATAGTGGTTCGGCTACAAGGACACCTTCCTTGCCCTACTCCACTCCCCGAGTCACCTACTCGAGAGTTCGTAAACACTACACCAATCTCCTTATGGCAGAGAAGCCTTCACAACGTCGCTTAACCTTTTTTCGGTACAAAGCTAAATACCGAGTTCTTTCACACCAAGGCGAACCACACTTACACAACGTCGCCTACCCTTTATACGGTGCTAGGCTTACCACCGAGTTCTTTCACACCTTAGGTGAACTACACTTTCACAACGTCGCCTACCCTTTATTAGGTACTAGGCTAAGCACCTAGTTCCATTGCAATGGAGGAACTACTACCACACTACACCAAAGACTAATCCCAAAGGAGATCTACTCCTTTAGAACATCATCAAGGACATCAATATCCTTGGATCTAATGATAGTCTATCTAGTACATTGAAACACACCATATCGAATGTACATCTAAGGCACCTTTCACTAATGCCTTTGACTAGATCTACAAGACACCTTTCCCTAATGTCTTGTGTCTTTACTTCGAAGCACCTTTCACTAATGCTTCAAGTCTTGACTTCTAAGCACCTTTCACTAATGCTTCTTGTCTTGACTTCTAAGCACCTACCACAAGTGCTTATCCTATAGACGATAGATACCCTTCACTAATATCTTCGTCTTGACACTTGAGACATCTTTCACTAATGTCATCAACACTACACTTCTTTGAAGAAAGAAAGAGATCATCAACAAGAGGACTTTAGTAGCCTTGATGATGAGGAAGCTTGGCAACTCATGGACTTGAGCTTGCTTGACTTCAAAGATGGTGATCTTGCCTTTAAGAGGAACCTAAAAGATCACACAAAAACAAAACTACAAACATAGATCTCTTGGATCTAAAGTTAGTGATATTTAACTTAGGGGATAAAGTGTGTTAGAAAGGGGTGAGAAATAATGAAGAAATAGCTCACTATTTATAGAGGAAAAATCCTACTGTTTCCCCGGATCCCACAGATCCCTTCCACTTGGGATCCGGCTAGCACAAAACCAGGGATCCGTGGAACGCTCCTCTTTGCCCATGGGTATTTTGGTTATGGGTTATGGGTCATGGGTTGAACCATGGATCTTTGGCTAGATACAATGTATCTTTAAGTGCAATGCACTTAGTCACTTAGGTATGGGTTGATCCATGGGTTATGGATATTATCCAGGTATGATATAAACATTATGTCATGCAATGGGTTATGGGTCAAGATCCATGGGTTATGGGCTTTGGGTTGTACCCAACTACATTCAATGTATTTGCCCAATGGGTTGTGATACTTAAGTTTCTACCCATTTATAATACCCAATATACTACATAATAGTTATGTGTATATTTTACCCAAATATGTAAACACTAGTTGTTGTACATATGTATTACTAAATCATAAAATCACTTATACAGGTTTTAGTGTTTTATGTGAAAATGTGAATATGTTAGAAACTATTAGTTCAAACCATTTACGTATTTTATTTGTTTTGTTAACATGATTTTACGTTTGTTATCGACAAAACATTAGAAGATAGTAAAATATAAATAAACGTTTTTACGGCTTATTTGTATTAACAATCTCCCCCTTTTTGTTGATGACAAAACATAACATTATTTTAAGGAAAAGCTAAAATTCGTAAACGTTTGAATTTGTAGTTTTTACTTTCTTCTCCCCCTTTTTGTCGAAACAAAAAGTGTTTGAAGAAAAGCAACACATCGTTTTAAAAGTAAAAAGAAATAAAGAGCAAGTTAATGGGAAAGGATCTCGTCGTTACTCCCCCTTGACGAGTCCATCCCTAAGTAAGGGCGTCAAGAAACTAATTCTAATCTAGTTCATTTGCAACTAACTTTTGCAAAAGATTACGTCTATGTGATGGGTGTGCTCCTCCTAGATTATTGCAATTTTTGCAACGGGAAGTCATGAAATATAAATCTAAGGTTGCAAGTAATTTTGCAACGTATTGTTTTGACACCAAGCTCCCCCTAGCTTTAGGGTGTCAAATTCTTCATGTGTTAATTGAATAACTGCAAAACAAGGGTTAGAAAACAAGTATAATTCACAATTTCCTGCAAATGTGATTTAAGTTAGTAGAAAGAAAAACTTTCTGTCTTTACGGATCCCACGTGTCACACCCCCAAAATATCGCAGCGGAACGATAGTGTCATTGGGGTATGACGTCATAGCACAAAGTATGGATACAGAAAACGACCTCTATAATGAGACGTTTTAAAATGTTTACCATTCGATTAAATAAAGTTAAGGTTTACAAAACATGAGATCCCAAAGTTTGATAATACATAAAGGGTTACAAAACATGTCGAATGGTAATAGATAAAAACACAAGACTCCAATGTATGCCAGGTGACCCAAAAGCTCCATGAAATGTTATCGCCTTACGACCTGAGATAAACATGCTAAAAAGTGTCAACACAAAGGTTGGTGAGTTCATAAGTTTGTGATGAAATGTAAAGCCTTTCGAAATCGTTTATGCAGCAAAGGCATTGTAAATCCACTCAGTTCCAAGTTCCGGCCATACAAAACTTGCAACCTGTGTGTTTACAACCCATTGCCAAAATATGGAATTGTCAATCTTGTTTGTAAGTAGGACATATGTGCATACGATATATACAAGTACTTAATGCATAGAATCACAGCCAACTGAACCTCTTGAAAAGTCTACATTGTTTGTTGTGTCTCATTGAATAACAGATTATATTCACCCCAGGTCAAGTCATCAGGGACACAAGGGTGGGGGCGTCAGCCCGATAGTACTATCAATACCTCTCCGCCGGCTCCCGCATGAGTTAACCAGTTGCTATAGTATGTATGTTGAGGCATAATTGAAAACAAGTTTAGCACATTAAGGCACATATCGCAATAAACCACACATAATGTCCAAAGAGTATAAGAAGTATAGTGTAACACAATTGTATAAATGGTTTGAGTATTCGCAAGAGTAAAAACAAGTATTTAAGCATGTATCTCCCCCAAAGAGTTTGTAAGAATTTAAACGAGTAAAAGCGGGGTATGAACTCACCTGGTATGATTGATATGCTAACAAAATGAAGTGCACGAAAATGAGGCTCGGAAACTATCCGCGACCTAAAATGAATGATGTGCTCTAATATAAGTCATGAAACAATGTCGTGCATGCAAATCCATATGTAATCTATACCACTTGTACGTTTTTGAAAATAGAATTTATCGTCGAAATATATGTTTATGACATCTCTTCATGTTTATAAAATACTTTACAAGTATATACGTTGAATCAACATTCTACAAAAATCGTTTTGTGATTTATTATGAAATTAAAACTTTTCGTCGTAAAATAGTGTCGTTGAAATTTTCATGAAAGTGAATATACGGCCTCGAAAAACTAGTCATAAAATGGTGCACGTCGAGTGTTAGGAAGCAAACTCAACGGTTTTGGGAAGCTTGTATCATTATCTCAAAGTTTTAGCATTTAAGTTTACATCCTAGAGCTCTCGATTATGGAGATAAATATAGGTTTAGTATGGTACTTGTATCCAAAATATTGTTTAAGGGTGATTTCCGGCAAAGTTTGAGTGACTATATTTTATTCATTACAACTCCGCTTGACAAACGGTTGGACATTTTGGAAAATATGCTTGGCGAACTTACTTTTACTAGAAGACATCACTTTATAAAAAGTCCTACATCATTGTTAAAAACGACCTTCAACATGGTCTCTAGTTTTGCCGTAATATTTGCCTATTAAAAATGATATAGTTTTTCTTATAATATGAAGTTACGGCAACTTTGTGAAAACGTGTATAATTTATTCGTTACAAGTCCGTTTTCTACGTTTTAAAGGTCCTTAGCTTTGTATCAAAGTATACTAACATATTTTTGACAAGTCGACATAATTTATAACACCTAAGTTTCATTTTTGACTCGTACAATATAAACAATACATGCTGAAATTTCCAGAAAATTATAGTTTTCGTCGCCAACTTGAAAAATTCATAACTTCTTCGTTATAACTCCGTTTTAATCCGTTCAAGCGGCCACGTTTTCGTTTTAAAGTGTATTTTCCAAATATCTAGACCAAAAATATTTACCTACTGTCGGATTTTCCATATTTCGAAAATAAGGACAGACCCTTTTTAAAACTTGTCGAAATGAGTTTTTCTCGCGCCAAACCTATTCTAACCCATTCAAAACAACTCCGATGCTATTATAATCCTACCATACACCTTCTTAGGGTGTCATGGGTTCCTAGACATCACCAAGAGTGATATATTACAAGGAGTATTTATAGGATGACATAAATATATATAACTCTTAAAATCAATGAAAAAGTGGTATAAACCTCATGAGACTTGCATGTTTTCTCAAATAAAATGAAATGACCATAACAATGAATATGAAATATTATGATGAATATGAATGCTTACTAGTAACTTGATGAGGTTTATGGATAATGGATTTTTCCTAATCACCCAAGGTTTATATTGCAAAACCTAAATAAAGAGTGATACTAGTGTGTTAAAAACCTTGTCTTGAAAATTTTTATGATGATCTTCTTGGTCTCCTTAGGTTGCCGGTTTTGAGAGAGAAGAGAGGAAACAAATGGCTTTTGATCTAAAACACTTTGAAAATAATTATTGTATGTGTGATATTTAGAGTATAAAACAATATACTTAGGTAGATATTTACAAATACAAATGACTCACCCTCCCTTTGTCGACAAGGGAGGTGTAGTCATTGATAATACACATTTTTTTTATTGTATAAGTATAATTACTTGTAAGTTAAATAAAGTTAAGTGTTGAACTGTATACACATTTGAGTATTTAGGGTAGCGTTAGATAAAAATAACTTTTCACGGGTCAAGATAAAATATATTGAGGTCATAAAAATTATAAAAATACATTTCTTGAAAAATTTGAGTGAATAAATATTTATCGGGTTGAATTTAAGAAAACCGTCGTAATTTATATAAACATAACAATTTATATACGAAATAAATTTAAAACATTGGGTAAACTCATAATATTATTTTTATAAACTTTATATGAGTACAAAAATATATCGGGATAATTTTTGGAAGTATCGGATCAATTGTTCAAATAATGTTTATGCGACAGCGTTTATTTAATAAGAAAATAAACGTTTAATGTAAAATGCAAAACCCATGCATAAATTGATATGAAATGATGAATATGGAGTTTGAGAAATGACCGGAAATTGAGAATTGTGACACCACGGTTCCCTCCTAGTAGGGATCCGTCTAGGCAATTCTGAGGGATCCGTCAGGCTAATGACTAAAATCAGCAAAGGTGATATAACAAGAAATATTATCACATAAATGAGATATGAATACATATGCTCAGAAAAATAACAAGTAGCATGTAATTCCATTTAATAAAACAATAGTTATGATATACATGACTCTAAAAATAAGAAAATAGACAATACATGACTAGGAATTTCTAGACTATCTGACGCTTGATGCTAGGACACCACTAAAATCTTCTACCTCAAGTTTTGTTTAGGTTTGATCTCGTCGAAACGTTCGAGGAGATGATAGAACATGAAACGTTGGTCTTCTCATACTTCATGTATCAAACTTTCAACATGTTGACAATGATAGCAATCTTTGTCATGGCTAGGTAGTGGTGGTGGAGGAAATAAAGTGGCTTGATGCGAAGGATCAAGTGAAGCGGCTTGCGGAGCTTCAAACGATGGAGGGATTGGTGGAGGTGCATTTGAGAATGCCTCGACCAAGAATGATGGTGGTGGTAAAGAAGTGTCAACTTCCATATGGTCGGGTGGTTGACTTTGATGATTTCTCATAATCCAAATAGGATTATACGATGGAGACGGCGAAAAGGAAGCCGGAGCAAGTGTTGACTCAACACCTTTATTTTGAACCATTATTCCTCCTAATGAGGAGAATGTTGTTGGCGGAAGTAGATGAGACGGCCTAGGAGGCAAGTCCTCTAAATTGTAGAGGTGTGGTGATGATAGTGGTGAAGTAAATGAAATATTTCTAGGAACCAATGGTGATGGTTTAGTGGAGATGATATTGTTCGGCCTAGGAGGTATGGTGGTGTTAGGCATAGGTAGTTTTGTGGGTACTATACTTTTAGGAATTGGTTTGATTGGATGATGAAGGGTTCTCTCATTTGTTGGTTTGATGGGAGATGATTCGGTTGAGGAGATTTCGTGTATAACACGAGCCTTTTTCATGGGTGGTTCTTTGGTGGATAAGTTACTACTTGGGGTTTTCCTCATGATGAAATGATTTCAAGAGCTGAAAGTTAGAGTGAGAGTGATGACTATGAAGGTCCTAACAAGGTGGTTTATAAACTAAGAGATTTGCCTAGTGCATTTAATCTTTAAGCCACTAGGATTCATTGGAATGTGATGATTGACATGCACAAGAGTCAACTTCAGAGGTTGGACTGATCTAGGAACTCATTTAAGATGAGATGGAGTGTTTGAGTTAGGAAGATAAGTTGAAATGATTGTTTTAGCAAGATTTGACCTATACTGTCATCCGGATCCCACGGTTCCTTTCTCAGAGGGATCCGTCTAGGCTAATCCTAGGGATCCGGCTATCAGCAGCTATGAAAGAGTGGAAATGATGTTTCTAAAATCTAAGACCTATAACATCTTGAGTGTTTCAGTCTTCCTAAGTGTCTTAAATGAAGGGGTGCTTAAGTACTTGAAGGTGGTGAGTGATGTAGCTAATGATTGTCTTTTTGGAAGGATTTGGAACTTTCATGAGTACCAATGAATGAGCAAGGATGACACTAAAGATGAGAGTGTCAATTGAAGCTAAATGATCATAGAGATGAGGTTGTGACTTAGGATTGTGTTTTGGAAAATATCCTAATGGTTTTGAGATGGGAAAAATAGGATTTGATCAACTTTGATCAATTTTGAGGTGAGGTTGATTTATGATCAATTTTGTCATAAAAGATTTCTAACCTAGATGTGAGGGGTCAAATAAAAAAAATGAAGTATGAGGTTTTGAGAGCGGAAGAGTGATGGATTAAAACAAAGTGATAGATCTATGAATATCTTAGAGTGTGATCTATGTGAGTTGGAATGAGTAGGAAGGATCAACCTATCTTGATAAGGACTTAATCTACCTTAAGACACTATGTTTAGCTTAGTGTGAGGTGTTCTAAGGATGTGTTTGACATACAATGCTTGCAATTGCATTTTCTGTTTGCCGGATCCCACGGTTCCCTAGGTATAGGGATCCGTTTAGTACAACATTTGGGATCCGTCCATCTGCTAGATAGAACCTTTACTAAAGGTATGCAATGATCTTGACAATGCATTATATTCCAAGATTTGTTTAAAGGAGTTCTAAAACTAAGATATCAAATGTAAGATGTTTTATTTCATGAAGGAAATAGGATTACATTGATAAAGAACGAATAGAAAAGGATTGGTCCTATTTAAAATACTTCTAAGTTCCTTGATTGTTTTCGCTAGATGGTTCATCAAATGGTTGATGAGTGTTGGCGGATTCGGGAATGAAGAACGTCTTCATAAGGGAAATGTTCAGCGGTTCCATCATCTTGTTCACAAGTACGTACAACGGACTTTGAAATTGAGGATGAAAGTGCATGACATTAGAATAGAGGCGTGTCAAGAACATTCCATATGGAATGAGTTTGTTCTTGGAGCTTTGAAGATTTACAATTCGCCTTGCAAAGAAATAGGCGAGATTGTATGGTTGTTGTGTTAGCAAACAGTACAACATGTGAGCACAACAAGCGGTAAGAATATCTCGATTTCTCCTAAGACTCCAAACATTTTCACGTAGAATGAGAGCAAGAGGCTTGTACTCTTCTCGGATATCCCGTGTATGGATAATGTTTGGATTGGAGTAATATGGTCAAAGTTTGCATATTATGCGATTTAAATCTTCCGGAGAGGGTATGTGTGAACAATATGGACTATTTTCTTCACGAAAGTTGAAGAGAGAATCAAGAGACCAATCTTCGGTGAAGGCACATTGTCCATGATTTGAAATCCAGAGGATGTGAGCAAAATGCCCAAGGGTTAAAGTGAACTTTTGGTTTTTGATATAAAACCAAAGAGATAAAGAGCGATCCTCGTTACGAACGAGTTCAACTTGACGGAAGAATTCCATTATGAACCTTGGACATATCTTCTCGTTGATTTCAAGAAGACATTCTAGTCCTATGGCTTGGAAGGAGGTATTGATACCTTCTTCAAATTGTAGAGAGGTGTCTACAATACGTCCTTCATGGAAGTGACGGTTTTCGAGATTATTGAACCCACGGACATGATTGCCAGGTGTGTTGGGCTCAAGAGAGATGTTCGGAGTGTAGACGCTAGTGAGTGAAAAATCAAACTCATATTCATGCGTCATAATTAAGCCTATAGAAATGATAAGTTAAAGAAAGAACATCTTTGTGATCAACCTATGATAATCTAATGTTTTTACTAGATTTTATTAACAATGGTATTTAACACTTAACTAACTCATGGTTTTGAAATTCTAGTGGATTATTACTTTTAGAAAGATAGTGGTTTTTAATCTTGCATGAAAACTGTTTTCTAGTAGGACGGATCCCACGGTTCCTTTACAAAAGGGATCCGGCAAGTATATCTTCCGGGATCCGTGGATCAGTAGTAACAGAAACAGATTTGATAAAAGCATAGGTTTTACAGTTTTTATACCACGAAGTATGTTTTATCCTACATTTTCTTTTAGCATGCATACATGACCTCTAATGTATCACAAAAATATAAAACATATAAATCAAAAGAAATGATAAACACATAATAGTAACCTAGATAAACTAGATTAATAATATTGCATTTCAATACTAAGGATGATACAAAGGTGTTAGGTCACTAGTTTTACAAACACAAGTAATATATAAAGAGATAAGGCGATTGAACAAGTAAACAAACACACACACTCGTTATACTAATACCGGTTACGCGTAAGATGTATGTGAAAGAAAAACTTGAACAACCAACCTTCAAATGAAGGTTTACAAGAGTATTTATAGGAGGAAAGTTAGGGAAACACTCCTAGTTTCCATCCTTTCCTTAAGGGGCTTGGGCTTAAGCTCATGGGCCTTCTACATAAGCTTAAGGCTAAAAACAACCATAAAGGCCATAATAAAGCTAACTATTACATATTAATTACTAACACTTGATTATGGTTTAGGAGTGATTCCAACAATCTCCCCCTCAAGTGTTGGTATGAACGGTGAAGGCGTTGAGGTAATAGTAGCTCTGACGTCTTCTGAAATTCTTCTTTCTTGTGACAAGAATTGCCTTGATTCGAACAATCTCCCCAGTGTAGAGAGATAGTTGTCTTTGAACAGTTATGCTTTGACGTCATCTTTAACTTTGTTCTTTGATTATTGTTCTTTGTGGTGAAAGTGATAGTATGTTGTTGTCTGCATCAAGTCTGCCTCAGGTCTGCTTCGCTGCTCCAGTGTCTCCACGTCATTCTTCAACATGCTCACACGCTCTTTGACATTGTAATTCAATACTGATGAAGTTCTTTAAGTCTTTAACTTTGTAGATTCTTTGGTTTGACGAAGAATCATTCTGACTATTGTGTTGCTTTTGAATAGAACTTCCATTAGTGATGATGTTGGCGTGAGCATGAGAAGAATCAGCACGATCATCCCGCTCCGGAGCTTCCATAAGAAGAAAACATTTCAAACGGTTAGTAATAAGCAGGTTCCGGCACTTACAAGTTTGAACTTCGAGAGTGTTAACAGCATAGTGTGAAAACACAACTCTAATTCTTACAGGGGCCGTTCCTGAACTGGAGTCCCACAAGTGAGATAATTCGATGTACCGAAGTACATCTATAGTTCAGATAAGTCGCTGAGGTACACCGAAGCATCACCTCACGACTGTAGACCATTTGAGACACACTCCGCGTAATCCACGGGGAGTTACCGAAGAGACCTGCTGTCAGGGCTGTTTGATGTTGACCCTGGCAGGAGTTTCCATTCAATCACTGAGGATCACTGATGTGAACCTCTCATAAATGTTCTCGACAGATTGCTAAGATCTGTGAAGGACTCGATAATGTACCACTGAAATTGTTATTGTTGAACGTCAAGTGATAAAATGTTAAGTGTACCTAAGAGATCTTTTGATGAATCTCGTGGCTCTAGACTCAATAGTGCGTTTTGGTTTTCCTGAGCGGAGACTAGGGAGAGGGTCTCCTTCTTCAATACGAGCGATCTCTAAGAGAAAGCCAATAGTTTACGTAGGATTCCCTGTGAGAATGAAACAAGCTTCTGTTGTGGGAAACTTGAGTAGCTAAGAAGGTTTAGTGCATGCGTCACTGGGTCCATGACGACTTTTAATCTTCAATACCGGCGTCACTAAGTGACAACCAGTAGCATATGAATTGAATCCGGTGTCTGCCCTAAGTTGAATAATCTGGAGGGCTATTTCTTTTCACCCTTTTCTTTGCATTTCTTTTTATTCTTCAACTCCTTCTTTCTCCGATTCTCATTTTCTCCTTTTTATAATCATACCTAAGGACTTCTAAGTACTAACTATTTGTGATGTCTTTGGGTAGATTCCTCCGGCTCTGGCGGATCATAGGATGGTTATTCCTAACCTTAGTCACCTTATAACTTCATGACTAACCTATGTTGCCATTAAAATCACAGTTGTGAAGAATCTCTCAAAGGGTTTGTAAATGAAAATCATGTTTGAACCACTGTGAGAGATAGGATTTTGCATAAATACTCCCCCTCCACATGTGCTTAAGAGTTTTAATGGTTTAAATGCACAGTGAGGAAAGAGCGCACACATTTTGAATTAATCCACTGGAGATAGACAATCCCCCGCGAGACACGGTTACGTTGCATAGTTAAAGAGTTACATTGTCAGCTTTTAGGTGACAACTAGCTCTAATAACTACCTTGAAGGTGTAGACAAACCTCGAAAGGTTGTCATACCCGTCAGAGTTCATGTCTATCAAGAGTATCTCGAATGGTACTTTCTACTTGGACAAGTCCTTTGCGAGACACGTTTACATTGCTAGCGAACTAGCCTAAAATTATTACCCGTCCAGGACAAGTCTTTTCGAGTTACAAACAGTTTAGTATCGTCAATTCATTGGTTAAGTCTGAAGTACACAGATTCATTTGCATTTTGCATAACATATTTCTTATCACACAATTTTCTCCCCCTCAAAAATGGCATATAAAATGTTATTTTTGAACGGTTGAGAATAAATATGACCATTTCGAGTGTTGCGGGAAGATGACCACTATGAACAATTTGTGAACAAAGTTTTAATGCAAATACTCCCCCTCAACAAGTGATATAAACGGTTGAGGTTTTGAAAATCTTACGGGGGAAGTACTTGTTCTTTTGAGCAAAACCTTGAAAAATAAAAGGTTTAATAGGTTTTACTCAAAAATAAGAAGCTTTCGCTCCTTTTATAAGGATTGACAAGAACGGGTTGTACACTGTTATGTGTGCACAAGCCATAGACATATATAGTCACACATCCAAATTTATAATGAAAGAACCAAATCAAGGGGTACCAGGAAGTCCAGTGATGTTGCCAGGAGTGCGAACAGGGCGTTGATAGCCGGTGATGTTGATTGTTGAAACAGACAGACCTTGATAGATCTTGAGCTCGTGGATCGTTATATATGCCTATGTAATCACAAGCACAATAAAAGACAATCTCTACTACTTATATTTATCAGCGGAATATAAACACAAGTAACACAAATAACTAAGAACTCTGAGATCCTCTATGGATCGTTATATTAACTAAAACTTTGTTTTTCCAATCGGTACATAACTCATTCTAATGTGTTCCTTTTATAGACAAGGAACCCTAAACAAAACCCTAAACCGTTTCCCAAGAAACGTATAAACATAAAACTAAATAAGATATACACAATCACTTCCTAATAAAGCTCATGTATATCCAAACTAAATAATCACTTCCGCAGAAACAAACTAATAACTATTAAACTTCAGCAGATTATGTCTTCGGCAGAATCCACACTACTTCAGTAGAATCCCTTCGGCAGTAATTTCAGCATAATCCAAACTTCACATAATTCCCAACATTGATCCTGGGTCGACCACCAACAAAGCTTTCCATCGTTCTGAACTGATCCCTTCGAAACAACCTTTCATCAATCATTCTGATGATCCTCCTCACATCCCTGCGATCCTGAGAATTCCATCGCTTAGGAGACCCAATCTTTTGACGGATGTCCTTCAACCTATATGCCAATCTGTCCCTAACCATCTTCAAGGTGTGATCTCCAAACTTGTGAAGTTCACTACACGCCATTAAGCAATTTCTTTGTAGTTCACTACGGTAAACGATGCCGAAAGGTTTGTTGATGAGTGTGTATTGTGAGAGCTGGTTGATGTCGGGAAGATCTAGCTGAGGTGGTGTGAAGTTGACACGGGTCTGATAAGATTCAACAGCCAGTTGGAGATCTTCTACACGTTCCTTGATGACTATGCGTCTGATGAAGATGAGCAATGACTTGATGAATTCACGTTGTACTTCGGTTGAAAATTGTCTCATGCGACCTTGTACTTTAGCAAGGTACATGTCTTCAATGTCGTTGATAGACAAATTCTCAAAGTCAGCTTCAGAGAAAGCATAGTCCCTTTCATCTTGTCGTTTGACCACGATATTCTTAAGGAAGGTGTAGTCCCACTTAGATGATAGAACAACATGTTTGATGGCAATGATATCCTTAGTACTGAACACTGCATGTTGAGGCTTCTGAACCTGACAGCTTCGGTAGTAGATTCGTCGGCGTTCCGGCCAATGATGAATCCCGTACATTGCATCTCGGTCGTATGCTTCCACTTTGTCAGAGAACAAGTGTTTGGCACGTTCCTCAATGGCTATGCAATTCGAGTATATAGCTGCTGGAAATGGAAGTGTCAACGATGTAGCATATTTCCTTGAACCATCGCCACCATGTAGAAGAAATTCCAGGTCTTTGTTGAAAAAATATCTGAATGGAATCCTAGGTTCAGTTGTTTGGCCAATTGTTGGTAGAGGTCTTGACCAGTCGGTGTAATATGGAGGGTTGTCCCGTTTAGTGAAGTCGACGTTTGCTTCTGGGTTGAGCCAATCCATGTTGTTAGACATGGCTCGAGCAATGTTCTCAAGGTGATATTCGACCTCGATGGCACTTTCGGAGCTGTCTTTTAACAGTTGAAATGCTTCATTTTTGATTCGCTTCAACTCGGATTTCGTCATCTTCTTCACATAGAACTTTTCTTGCAACAGTTTTGCATGCTCCAATGTATTACCGTCTACCAAATCTGACCTTCCTCAGGGTAGGGAGTGTTGTTAACAAGTTTAGAAAACCATTCAAATCCTTTAGTTTTATCGTCATCTAGCCAAGATACGACGTCAACCATGGGTGCCTTCTTCTTCTTCTTTTTCGAAGGCCGAGATGATGATTCTGGTTTCTGAACTTGTTTGGGAGAGGTGGGTTGTTGGAGGGGCTCAAGGACCTCTTCATCGTCACCACCCGTGTACTCAAATTGATCACCAGTTTTCTGAGTCAGGGGTGGTAACTCGGAATCGTCCTGAGGTTTATCTGTAGAAGAACGGGGAGGAGATCTTTGTTGAGTAGAATTTTGTTCGAGAGGAGGTAACATAGAAGATGATTCACCAGACTTCTTCTGACGTTTAGCTTTTTCATGCTTATCCTGATCCTTGTCTTCATCGTCTCTAGGACGTTTAGACTTTTCTGCTTCGAATCTGCATGCTTCTTTGAGTTGGTAGTCCAGCAATGCTTGAAACAGCTTTCCTTCCTCAGAAGTAAATGTCCCAGATCGTGTAGACATTTGTGTGACAAGCTTGGCCACCAATTCATTATTCGAGAAAACTACAGGATCAGATGGATTGATTGTGACGGTTAAAGGTGTGGATCTTATAGTTTGCTTGGCTATCTGCATAAGATTCGGATATAGTTGTCTAGTAAACATCTCCTTTGTGACTTTAGGAACGATATCCAGAAGGTACTTGTTAGTGTAACCTTGGATCATTTCGTTCAGTTCCTCTTGACGATGACTTTTCATGAACTCCTGAACAAATTCCCTTTCTTTCTACATCTTGTCATTCTCATCATTTAAGTACTGTATTTGGTCAGCAAACCAATTCAGTTTTCTGTAAAGCATGTCCTTCTTTCTGACTTGTTGGACAGCTTTCACAATTCTTTCATGAGTATGAGAAATCCAAGATCGAGGTGGTTTCTTCATAGATTTGGATGTTGATTTGGTTGATTTCTTTGATGGTGGTGGCGAGGAATGAGATGATGAATCTGATGAGGAGGAGACATGAGGAGGCTCGGGGTCCTTATGAGGTGCAGAAGTATCCTCCTTGGAACGAGTTGGACTGTTGAAAAGAAAATCATCATAATTCTCTTGGTCATCTTGTCCAGATTTAGCCTTTTCTTCCGTCTGAGCCTTAGCTTCTTCATCAGTCTTTTCTTTCTCAGTCTTATCCTTTTCTGGTTCCTCAATGTTATGTTCAGTAGACACCTCCACAAGCGTTTGTTGTTGCACAAGAGTGGTGGCATCAGATCCCTTATCGGGTCGATTAACCGCATCAGGATCTGGTGAGGAGTGGGCAGCACCACTTGATCCTCCGGGGCCACCCATTTGGTCTTTTGCAAATTCTTCAGCTTTTTGAATGTGTCTAACTAATTTAAACATCTTCCTGTAGGATTGATCCAGTAGCTCTTCTTCTTCTTCAGAGCTCTCATCATAGGGCACAAGTGTGACAACCCGTACTTCCAGGTCATTTCTCGAAACAATTCATGCCTTACAATTTCAACATTTATCGTAAACTAGGTTTACGTGTTCCAAATTCGCGTAACCTTAAAGGTTTAGCGGCGAATTCATGATCATATCATCACGTACATTTCATATGGACTAAGTTTAGTCTACATTTCATTTACATCATTTGCATCATGTTAGTTCATTCATGACATTTCATTTCACTTAAACGCGAAAATTTTATATTAAATAAACGTTATCGCGTGAGTTATTATTTTTGAACATTTAATCCATTACTTTCAAAAATGATCCCGACATATCTTTATACTTACATTTAGTTTATAAAAACTATATTTTGAGTTTACCTAGTGTTTTAAATTTATTTTGTATATAAATCGTCAAATTTATATTATTACGACACTTTTCTTAAAAAAACTACACGATAATTATTATATCACTCAAATCTTACAAGGAATGTATTTTTACAATTTTTATGATCTCATTTTACTCTACTTTGATCTATTCAAAGTTACTTTTACCTAAAAGCTACCATTTACCTTACAAGTTATTATTACATGTACATTTACTTACATTTTCTAACAAAAATACACATTATAACCTTTATATAAAAAAA